>BSBK01002459.1:0-2500 GCA_027943335.1 Chamaecyparis obtusa | reverse complement strand
TTAAAAGAATATTAGAAGCATATATATAACTTTTTGATTATCAAAGTTAAGTTATTGCACTTGACAAATGGTTTGATTAATTATTTAGTTTAATCATAAGGTGTTAATATCCCTAAGGGTTCCAAAGTGTGAACTAGGTTTAGGGCTAGGGTAGGTTTCACAAGGGGACAATGAGATAATAAAATAGGGCTATAAAAATAACCCTATGCGAAAACCCTAACTAACATTAAAATAACCCACTTAAAGATAAATAAGTTCCAATAATTTAATTATTCAATATACTTAAATTCGAAACATGATGTTTACCATAGTCTATTTAATTGAATAAAATTTAAATTAAATATTAGCATATTCATTAATAAATATTGTTAATAAAATACTAATGTTAAGGGAAAAGGGAGAGTAATGATCTAAGTCCCAAACTAGGACATTAAATAATTTCCCTAGAATATACCATTAAAAGATAACATTAGAATAATAATAGTTAAATATATATATTAATTAAAAGTTCAACATTAAAATAAATTAAAATAATATTCTAATTAAAATTTCCATAGAATTTTAAAAGCATGATACACAACTTCCAACATAATTCAGTATTAAAAAATAATATTTCATTAGAGATAATCATTAAATTTATAAATCAGAAATTAAAAATCCTCCAAGTATTGCCTAAAAAATAAAGGTCAATATAATAATATAACAACATTATCAAAATAAAAGTTGTTAGTTTACAATTCTTAAAAAAATGGAGCGCGGGCGAGCGAAACGAAGGTGGGTGCACCCTCAGTCCCAACGACTACCTGCAATCTCAAGGACAGGAGGGTAGGGCAACAATGGTCACTGGCATTTCTAGCAACACAGTGGCTTCTCTTATAGATTGTAGCAGGGCGGCTCATGGCCTTTCAATAAATGGGTTCAGCATGGGTTTCAAAGCAACCCCTCCTTTAGATGCCCAGGGATGGATTTCCCAAGGAATAGAGGAACACAAAACCTGGGATAGAATGGAATGGAAGGAGAGGGGAGAAATTGGCCTATTGGCAGGGACAAAATCTGAACTATGTTCACATTGGCAAAAACTTTGATTTCAGACAGATTGCTGAAAGTTTTATAAGCCAAAAAACCCCAGCCTGTCCAAGGAGGCTACAACTTCATCTGGCTAGTAGGTGACTCCTCCTGATAATGTAAGGTATGAAATCTTCTCTACCATTAGAGTTTCTAGCCCCCATTGGTAGGAAACCTTTTCCTTGCTATAGGAGAGAGATTTTTTCTTTAAATGGCCAGGCCCATGGCCGTCAGTGTGCACCATTAGGTTATGGTGTAAGGATGTTTGGGGGGAGGAATGTAAATTGAAAACCCTCCCCAACGGATTTTATATGGGATAAGGTCCATTGAAGGAGGAAAAAAACTAGATCCTCAATAATGGACCCTATCTCATTGATGGACAGGGAATCTACTTGAAAGATTGGGAAGAAAACTTTGATCCCCATAAGGAAAGCCTGAAGGAATTTCCTATTTGGCTTAGCCTCCATAACTTGCCTCTTGAATATTGGGGTGAAGACATGCTTAGATAGATCATGAATAGCATTGGATCCTACATCAAATCGAAAGAAATGCTCTGTGACAAATATGCATCGATGCATCTCTAGATATTGGTTAATCTACAGGAAAACAACCCAATTCTAGATTCGGTTACATTGGGAATGGATAAAGGTTTTGGGTCCAAAAGATCACTAGGTGGCAAGGTAAGGATGTGGCTTCTCCCTTGGTGGGAAACAATGGTGAAAGGAAAGATAAAGGTAAGAAGCGGGATGCTCTATTAGATGAAATCGAGTGGAGATCTTTGGAGCAGGATATGATAAAGCTAGACTGGGCTGATTTGTTTGTGCCCAAACATTTCCCACTCTACAACTGAGAGATGAAAAGTGTGATTGATTCTTCCTTTGAAGAGGTCTTTAGAGTGGAGGAATAGTGTCAAGTCTCCCATCAAGATAGGTGGTGAAAGAGACACCTTTTTCTCAGTTCTTTGTTGCTCTAGAACAAGAAAAGTGCCCTTTTGCCCCAAAGATGATTGTGTCGCTAGGCAGGGAAGATCTACTACCCCTAATGCATCCTTCAGATAAAGAAGAGGATAATGGCCCTCTATTTATACCTGACACTTTTGAAATGATGGGTAGAGATTCAGCTGTGGAGAAGGAAAAGTGTTTAGATATTGCAAATGCCCAGGACCGGCAGGAGGAGGTCTTAAAGGATATTGAGATTTCTCCCATCGAGAATCTTAATAACTCCCTTGAGGAAGAGAAGGATGGTAATGGGGCTTCTGAAGACTAGGATTCAGAATTTGATGAACAAGATGTAGGTAATAGTGTGGATGATCTAGGTTTGTTTGATAAGATTGGCTCCTTTGAGAAAGAAGGGTAGCACAAACTGCATCTTCCCTGAAAAAGCCAAGAGTTGGGGAGAAACAATGAAGAGGGGCAAAGTCCATAAGGATGAGGTT
>BSBK01002458.1:0-145624 GCA_027943335.1 Chamaecyparis obtusa | reverse complement strand
TAAAAAGAACTTTGACATATTAAAATTTATATATATATTTTTAAAGAAATCTTTTATAACATATTTTTAAAACAAATGTTCTAACGTAATACAATAAACAATAACTTAAATTATAAAGTTATATCTATATTCTCTCAAGCATGAATATTAATATATATATATATATATATATATATATATATATATATATATATATATATATATATATATATATATATATATATAAATATATATATAAATATATATATATATATATATATATATATATATATATATATATATATATATATATATATATATATATATATATATATATATATATATATATATATATATATATATATATATATATTATATTATATATATATATAGATATTAATTTCAAACAAATAAAATATTAAATACTTTCCATTACAAATCCAACAAAATTAAATTTATTTCTGGTTCAGGATCCAAACTGGATTCTGACGGCCTGGTTGATGAAAACCTTTTTCCAGTCCCCAGTTTCCTCCAAATTCCAGCCTTCTTCCTCCAAAATTCTCCTGTTATCCTCCCCGACTATAGTCTTCTATTTGATTTTTATATCCAACATGGGAGTTGGAGGAGTTTCTCTACGGGAGAAACTTCTCCAACTTCTCCAACCGCATTCCCTGTACACCTTTATAAAGTTTTATTAATTTTTAATTAAAAGTATTATCCAAAACAAGGTTTAAATAACAAATTTAATTAATTACCTCACAAGGAATTCACATGGCACAATTGGTAACAACCTAGCCCAACTACTAGGAGGTCTCGAGTTCAACTCCCTCCTAGCTAGCTAGTTTTATTACCAAAGGCAATTTTATTATTTTATTTTATTTTATTTATTTCTTAATTTATATATATATATATTATATTTTTATCAACAATTATAAAGCTAGTGCTATTTTGTTAATCCTGTTAATATAAATTATATATTTATACCTTAATATACGTATATGTGTTCATAAGCATATGTGTGCACCCATATGTTTGTGACACATATAGTATAAATAACTCATTATTCATTTTACTAACATTTTATAACTATATAACCAGAAGATGCAAGGTACAAATAGTAGCTTGATCTTAATACTAACATGATAATCTAAACAGGGATAAGTCACTGAAACAGAAATCGATCAACAAGGACTCACATAGATAACCTACTGACAAAGTTGAGTATCCCTAACAGTAAGAACAAGATCCAAACCCTAATAACTGATAAACCACATAATACCTCCCTACCAGGAACTGACCTGGCACTTCCCACCTAAGGTGAATGATCAAGGATAAAGGTTTTCTTTTGTGAAGCTTGGTGATATCTCCATGACAACAATAATGATCGAGGATCTAAGGGATTGCTCAGACCTGTGGAGCCAGGTGGAGACGATACCTGGTACCTGCAATCCTGCATCACCAAGAAGAGATACATGTACATATATATAGATCAAATACTTGCAGACAGATGACTAGGATCGGTACATCGTGTGGACCTCACTAAGTGAGTAACTACGACTCCGTCCTGAGTCATGAAAACACATCAGACATATGTATCCATAAAACAATTATGATAAGGGTTAGTATTCAAATCATTAAATAAAACATGTAAAACTAATACTTTCTTCTAGGATCTCATAAACATATAATCAATGTAACTATAACTGAGCATATAAATATCATCTGATGAACATATAATCCTCCATGAAACATAAACATGAGTGTATAGTTCTAACCATAATAGAAAGGAGTCAAATCATAGTATCACTATAGGAGAGGTATTACATTAACAGCATTCATCATCTTAACCAAGTCATGGGTGGTGATCCTTGAAATAGCACAATTAGTAAAAGGAAATAACAACATAACATAATTTGGAGTGAGGAAGAAGGAAAATTGGAAAATAAAATATGGGATAATCAGGTTGGAATTGGAGAAGAATTCAGAAATAAACTTGAATTATAAAAAAGCCAAGTTATCTGGTTCTTTGTTTGAGGCTGGGTTCTGGTTCTACTTTTGTTCTCCTCTAGGTTTGACTTGGGTTCCTTTGGTAGGAACTTGGGTGCTTGGGCCAATCCTAGGTGCACTTGTAGTATTATAAATATGATACATGAGGTATTTTATTCATAATTTTATAGGCTAACTCATTATTATGGTAACATGGGTATGACCACACTCCATGCCTTATAATGGTACCTAACATGGAGTGTGGTTCAAATGAAGTTTAACAAAATGCTGACCATGATGGCTATGATCATGATGAAGATGAATATGAATATGAATATTAAATCTAAAATATGGCTTGTAATTTGAATTTTCATTTTGAATAAGAAACTATAGATTCAAGTTGACTCATTCTATGTTGTAGTATATTTGTTCCCTGGATCTACCATATTATATATGTGTATCCTGTAAGGGACTTCTTCTGCTCATCCATGTATCAGAGCTCGGTGAGAGTTCTTAGGAGAAAGACAAGATGTCATTGGGAGATGGAGAAACCAATCTCAGACCACCACTTGAAGCCTTGCAAAGTTGAGAGTGGGATAAAAGCTACACTTGAGACCCTATATAAGGAACAAACTTATTGAGCTTCACTTTGTTTCGAGAATAGTTTTATATTCTATACTAAACAGGGCCAACCATCTGAAGGTGGAAGCTCATTTGGCCCCACACCACCCCCCCCCCCCCCCCCTAACATCACTCTAAATTCCCCATTAACATCTAACATTCATTCATTATTTCATCCATTAATAAAATGTAACATTCATTAATTATCACACGATAACATTCATTCACACATTAATAAAATGTAAAATTCTTTAATTATCACACAATAACATTCATTAACACATTATAAAATTTATGAACATTCAATAGCACAAAATTAAATTCATTGGCATATCAAAATCAGTCATTATCAATTAAGGTGCATAGATGACAATCATTTCTTTTTTTTCTTTTGATTTCTAGTTTTTAAGAAGTAATCGTTAAGAGGAGTATCAATATAATCATGATGATCATCTACCCTCTCATTAGACCTAAATGCGTGCCTAGTTCTCTGTTGATGCAAAGGGGGATCATCTGCAATAACATATAAAAGGGTTAAATTAAAAACATTTTATTATATAATTAAAAATATTAAAAACATTTTAAAGTATTTCAATACTTTACAGGCCATAATCATATAGCTCTTTACCTAATCTAGTCACATCATCAACATCGAGGTCAGTTTGTCTGGCCTTGGCCTCAAACTCAACATGCTCATTAACAAGGGCCTCTACACTCTCTACAGCTACAATACAAATCGTTACATTAATCCAAACACCAATTGCAATTAAATTTGCATTACTACACCAATCAATTTAAGATGTTTACTTATATTACTATGATGCACATCCTCATTGTCATGAACACGCATAGGTTATGTATGGAAAGAATCGGCAGGCTGCATTTAAATTTCATACGCATTCATGTTATCATTGTTTTCTTACTTAAAACAAATTTACTCACTTTATGTTGGAACTTAACATCAAATAAACTAATTGGTAAATAATTAAATTTGAAATATCATCTATTTAGCTTGCTTACTGTGACAGATCCATCAGTAGACCCTTGTGCACTTCTTATTCTTTCAGCCATGGTTTTATAGCCTTGTTGGAAGAAAATTCTCGTCCTCTTCTATGAGACATACATTGAACTCCGTGCCCTACATTTTTGCTTGGTATCATCAAATTTTATTTTATTATTTCATCAAAACAAAAAAATATTTCAAATTATAAATAAATATTATAAAGATCAAAGAATTATTTTCAATGTTAAAAGCCATCTACAAATTGTATTTTTCCTCATTCAATTCTGACAATATTAACACTTACAACTCGTGCAACAAGTTTTGAATAACCGCCAGAGCCTAGCTTGTGTTGCCTATGCTTTTGTAGTCTTGCATTTGTTGCGTTTGATGTGTCAGGTAATCTATGAAGAGATTGAAATATGTTAGTTCATATAAATATGAAGAGTATTTAGTACACAATTACATTCTTAACAGTATCACATACTGTCTTCTATTCTCTGGTGGTGTATTTCCTTTTTTAATTTTAGTTTTCTCATTCGCATCTAGAATAAGAGATTTCCACTCTTTATGAGGAATGGAAGGGGGTGGTGGTTATTTAGGTTTTTGGTTAATGTACACATGTACTAGTCCCTAATATACCTCAAACATAACTTGGCTCTTTGAAGGAGCTTACCCTTCTCAAATGCATGAGATCCAAAAACATTTGTCATACTCTCTACAAGATCATCCTTTAACCTTTGATTTTGGGTTTTCCACCTTTTAAGAAACAAAATAGTGTTAGATTAAAAAATGGATGTAATGATAACTATCCTAGCAATGATATGAAATCAAAATAGTGGATTGGAGTTTTAGTTCAAATATGATGTTCCACCTTGTATAGATGGTGGGCCCAAATATCCACAAACACTCATCATTAAGTTTACTATAAAAAACATCATTCCCTACAAAATAATCATGGGATCATTAGTCGAAGGATATAATTGTATAAAACAAGAATACAATGTAAGCTTCTCATATTGAATGCAAGGTGTGATTAACATATGATTGTATAGTAAAAGAAAGGTCCAATCTTTAAAGTACCTAGAAGTTTTTCTATTTTCAAGGGAACTCCTTCTCCTTCGCTCACAAGAAATATGAAATCCTTCACCATTCCCATACTAGGAATACTAGTACATCCAGGAAAATCACCATCAAGTGTTGCATCCTCTATTGCATAAATTGAATCCATTAGGAAATGGCCCTAAGAAGGAACACTTCAAGGGAAATAAACATATATATAATGATAGAGAAAATAAAATCTATGTACGAGTAGGTGGTGCCATGGCATCTTTGGCCATGCTATGTGTTGCCGATATTGCAGGATGCAGTACATCTGAGCCTGCCATCGTATGAGGTAGCAATGGTAAATGATCATTGAAACGTGCTGAATAATAAGATTGTTAGAGCATAATAAAACCTATGATTAGCATGGACAATATTGTTAGAGAGTAAAAAAAAATATAGTCCAACATGCAATCTACCTGAACCAGTTGTAGTACCCTCATTATGGCCATGAGGATCAAAATTACGCAAAAATAGCTGTAAAAGAAACACCTCTGCTTATTTTTTAATGACATAAAAGACTACTATAACATAAAAAGTATTATTGAACTTTTGTTATAATTAAAAATTACATTAATACTTACTTTTTAATTTTGACATAGGTGCATCAGTTTAGTTTCCCTCTTTTGTGACTCAAGAGTGGGAGGGAATATAGATGCCAATTCAACCAATCTTTTTCCAATTTTGTGGAGGCATATTTTAAATGTAGAGGTCGGCTCATCAGAACTAGCCAAATCAATGACTACGTCCTCGTCAAAGGACTCCTCTTCAAGGACTGTGGGTTCCTTTCCCTTTCTCTGCTGACCACCTGTCTATGACAACAATAATACTAACACTATTAGAATTAATCTGAAATAGTGATGAAAAGAATATAATAAAAAACTTTATTTAACATTTTTCTTCTATCTAATTTGTAGTACAATAACAAAGAGGTTTACCTACTGGAAAGAAGTGCATGCATGATCATCATTGTCCTCTTTACGTGGTTGCTCGATATTATGGTCCCGTGTTATTATTTAAAGTTAACCAATAATTAGAAAGGACTACATTAATAAATTTCATTAGAAGATGATGATGGAGATGAGGTGGATGGTGAGGAGACTCTCTAAATTTGGTTGGCAAAAAAACTCAATTATTTAATGATACATAATATGTACCTACACCCTAATGATAGTGAAATTGTTTGTATCTATGCGATTCAAATTGTAATCAATAAGAAGCTCTTCCCCTACACTTATTGATTTTATCGCACATACAAATACATGATTTCCCTCACATGCCTCAAATATGCAATTGGGTTGCTTAATAGTTGAAAGAGGTTGCATGCTATTTATAAAACCTACAATATTCCCTGATGCTTTTTTCCTTCCATCAATGTATATAGCCACTCTTTTACTTTCCTCATTGTCTTTTTGTTGAATATAATTTTCTGAGAGTGCATACCTACACATCCTTTTTTTATATTGAACAAATCACATCCAACTTTTGTAATCGTAACAAGGTCCAACATACTTCATCAATTCAACAACATTGTTGTAAGAGACCTTTATGCCATCCATGGAAAATAGGCCCAAACCATGTATTGACAATGGTGCAATACAATATATCTTGCCTTTAACACTAAAATCAGTGTTTATTGGAGGAAGTTCCTTGGGGACCCATTGTTTCTATAGATTTTGGTACCTCGAGGGCACCTTGATGTCGCCTTTTCTCTCATCATCATAAGAACATGACCCCCCTTGACCAAGGGAAATTTTTATGCATTTATTCAATTTCCTTCTAGTATTTTGACCTCTAGTTGATCTTCCTAATTCAGACATACGGGTGAACCCACAATAGCGGGATACACTTTTTTTCCTGAACGGACACTATACTCTAAATTTTGAATAAAACTTTTAGATTTGAATGCATATTGTCGTTAAACCATTAAGAATTAGAAGATGAAGTAAATTAGAGTCTTTTAGGATTTTCTATCTAGATTCTAAATATATATATTTTTTTAATTTTTTAATTGATTTGATCGGTTTCTTCTTTCTCCCACAAAAATTGGTATGTTGCTAAAAATGTCATTTTCAAAGAGTTACATTGTTTTCGTAGAGCATAACTTTTTTTTTTTCTAAAATAGATATCAATGTGATTCTTTAAAATTTAGTTTTTTAACATCCATATGGAGGGCATGCAATTGGTTTTATGACATTATCATGATTCTTTCATATTTTATTAAC
Organism: Chamaecyparis obtusa; assembly: GCA_027943335.1. Classification (NCBI taxonomy): domain Eukaryota; kingdom Viridiplantae; phylum Streptophyta; class Pinopsida; order Cupressales; family Cupressaceae; genus Chamaecyparis; species Chamaecyparis obtusa. The sequence continues at coordinate 138,709 of BSBK01002458.1, read as the reverse complement.
GTTTGAAGTTGACTAAGCCATAATTTTGACATACCTTGACTACATAGCTTATAACTTTTTGTGTATTTGTCCAATTTTAATTTTATTTTTTTTGATAGAAAGATAACTTCAATACCTAGGGCATAGATATTTTTTAGAATTTTTTTTCTCTCATTTACTATTTTTCCATAAGCATGAAACATAGAGGTGGCGATACAGTGAAATATCTATGTTTAGTAAAATTAAAAATACAAAGTCATAATAAACTTAATATATATTAACATTATAATAATTGGAAAGAGTTTTCTCAATAGTACTTTACTAGATAGATAGGTTTTTTGAATGGATTCATTTGATCTGCCAAAAGATAAAGTCAAAGTGATTTTTTATCAGCATTTTAATAGGTGCGAAGGAGACTCCATTATAGGTATGAATGAGGAGTATATATGTTATATCAATGATTATTTTATCTAAGAGGCTTTGACCTAACCATTTCTAATTAATTCCTTCAAATTGAACCTCTCAAGGCTTAAATAATCATATTTTATTAAAAATATGTCATTTCAACAAAAATTAGCATGTCTAAAAAAGTGTAACCCCTATTGTGGGGTCACCCATATTAAATGAGTCACTTTCTTTGCTCGAGGAAGACACATCTGACAAATACCTATTTTCTGCTACCTACACTCCATCAAATGAGAGAGATAACAAGTAATGTGAGATATTTTGCAAATTTTGAAATACATTAATCTCTATACGATGTATTTACTTATACCTATCGATCCATGAGACTGTGTGGGATGCTCGTGAAGGAGTCTAGGTACCTACATATGTAATTCAATTATCTAATGTTAGCTAAAAAATTCATGATACATATACTCAAAACCACATAGTAAGTGCATTAAAAACCATAAGCATCCCATAGTAAGTACATCATAAATTAATTAGATTAAGCGTTGATTGCATAACTGCACATTTCTATCAAGAAATCAATATTAAATAGATTAAGTAGTGATCACGTAACTGTACATTTCATTCATATCATTCATCTTCTTCATCCAACTAATTTCCATGATCATCATTAACGTCAAAATCATCACCACCACCATCATTGTCATCATCTTCATTATCATCATCATCATCGGCATCATCATAATCATCATCATCATCATCATCATCATCATCATCATCATCATCATCTTCTTCTTCTTCTTCATGAAAAGTTGTGTCAGGAACATCATCGACTAACTGTTATTTGTGATCATCATCTACATCATCTTCTAGTTGTTTGCAATCTTCTTCTTCCATTGCATTACACCTCATCGACCTTCCTCTTGGATCATGTCTAACAACAAACAACCAACCCAATTTATGTGGAACCTCTAAGTAAAATACCTACTCACATTGGCTTGGAAGAACATAGGGTTCATCCCCAACTGGCTCAAACCACGTTCTATTAATGATTGGAAATCCATTGTCATGTTCGATAATAATTCTATCAGGATCATTTTTTATTAATTCATAGCCTATACCATCTGACAACAAAGAGAACTAATCTGAAAGAATTAAATTCACACTCAAGTATATCATCCAAAATGCCATAGTATCAATTTTCAGACTCTCGAGGATGTAAGTCATTTCTAGATGAAATATTAGTCACCTGAAAGACTGCACTTATCCCAGAATCACAAGTTTTCTTTGTGTCATCCAACTTTTTGATGCGAAATTTATGACCATTGCAAAACATAGCCTTGTGTTGTTTGACCTACAAAAATATGTAAAACATATATAAATTAATGCATCGAGAGTTCATAAATGTATGAGTGATTAACAAATTTATACGTACCTAGAAATCTCTTAAACCATGTGCTAAATCTATTTCCCTTTGCATAACATTTGGATCTCCATTACGATGAGCTTCATTAACCAATGAAGACACAACTTCCCATGTTAATGTGGGACCTAAATGATGACATCGTTTAATCCATTTCATCAACCAATCTTGATTGTTTGCAATATACAAATGTATTACATCCCACTCTCGAGTAGTTGTACAAAAAATAAATAGATGACTTACAACCAATTAATTTTGAAGATTAAGAATTAATTAACAGCTACAATAACATCTTATAATTTATTACCTCTCACTTTCCTTATTCTACCTTTCCCCACCAAGTACCCCCCTTCAAATTTTCTAATGGTGTCGAGATCCCAAATGCGATTTATATGGATCTTTGATACAAGCTTAGGAAGATATTCAGTAATGTACACCATAGTCTAGTATACCATATATCCCTCCATCATAGAACCCTTAGGACATGCTCTTTCCTAAACCAAAGCTTTCAAAAATTTTAGGTTCCTCTCAACCATCCACATTGACTGAGTGTGTATGGGTCCACACATTTCAATCTCCTCAACTTGGTGTATGAGGTAGTGTTATTGTGCATTGAAAAAGGTTGAAGGTAAACACTTTTGCATTTCACACATTAGATGAGGAATTCTTCTCTTCTAGTATTTTATATCTGATCTATGAATTTCTTTAGATAACAACCACCTACAAAACATTCAAGACACAAAAATATATAAACACAAGACTTTACAATCAATCAATCAATATATATATATATATATATATATATATATATATATATATATATATATATATATATATATATATATATAGACACACACACACACACAACAAATTGAATAGATATCATTGCTTACCACATGTATTTTTTAAGATCATATATCACTTGTTTGATGTTATTGTCGAAGTTCTCTGGGAGAGATAGGGGTAGCACGTACTACAATAATTATAAAAATAATCATGTCATTCTTTTCTCATATAATACAATGAGAAGTACATGCAATTTACAAATATAAATTGTAAATACAAAAGAACATGACTTACGTTGATGAAGGTATGCCAATCATGCGTTTTCAACCCTAGCCCAAATTCACTTTTCTTTGATATGGTACTGCTTATGTTTGGAGAAAATCCTGTGGAAAATCAAATTTTTTGTATGACTTCTTTTATGGAATCACTTTGTTGTTCTGTTAATAACCAAGGAAGGGCACTTGTATTAATCTATTCTCCATTTTTATTTGATTCAATAAAAAATTTCATTGCGTGATTGGATTCATGAATGTCGCTACAAATTTTGATAATTTTTTCTTTGTCACGCCTTCCATCCAATATCTTCCACAATGTCTCTATTACATTCTTTCCAATATGCATAGTATCAAAAAAATGTACAATTTGTAGTTTCTCATAGTAGGGAAACCTACTAAATTGTCTGGGATAACTCTTTAGTCCCCTTGGAAGGTGCTCAGTAGTGTTTCCTTGATGACATTCATGATCATCAATCACATAAAAATAAACAAAATATAATAAAAATATACAAATTCCAAACATAAACCATTAGGTAGAATGGTAGTACCTTGACAATTAATTGTATTATATTCCAACTTCCGTAGGTGAGGTGTCATTCTCTGTGGCTTAGATGTAGTCTCTTCTTTCCCATTGAAAAGATGTTTTTTGGTAATTTGATAGTTATGATTTTTGTGAAAAAAGTGTCTATGCTCATCAAAGACTTGCTTTCCTAAACTTTTTGAATGACGAGAATTCATATTTGGACCACAAACTGGACATGCAAATTTTCCCTTTGTTTGAAGACCTACAAGGTAATGATAGAATTAGATTAAATATGCTAATTTTTATTTTTATAATTATCATGTGCAACTTGAATTCACCATAACACACTAGAAAAATGTGTTAGCCCTGGGGCATCGTGTATTGTCCATACAAGCATTGCATGGAATTGAAATTATCTGTCTCCTATTGGTTTATAGATGTCATACATAGTGACACCTTTCCATAACTCCACCAACTCGTTGATAAGAGGCTCAATATATACATTCATATCTTTAACTTGGTATTTACCTAGTTGAATGAACAACAACATTACCTAATTATTGTGATCATTTACTACAAGATTTATAATTACATGCAGATAACTATTAAATGATCAAATACCTAGAACAATCATTTCCAACATAATGTTCTCCCTCTTTATTGACATCCATGGAGGAATGTTATTGTTGATGACAAAAATAGGCCAAACAGAGTAAACATATCTTAGCTCTCTAAATGGATTGACACTGTCCGCTGCCACTGAAACCTTGAGATTTCAATGTTCTTCAATAAAGTGCAGCCAGTTTTCCTTATGTCCTTAAATATAGAACCATTTGTAGACATTCGAATAATGTTATCTTGACTCCTATTGTGTGCATGGTAATCCATAAATTGTGCCAAGCTACTACACCTGAATAATCTTTGCAAACGTGGTATAATGGTGATGTAACGATGAACCTTGTGAGGAACCCTTTTTTTATTTGATCTATTCGATATCTACTCATATGACATTTAGGGTATTCTATTGCAAATTCATGTTCTTTATGATAAATAATATGATCATTGGGACAAGCATCTATTGATTGATACTCTATTCCAATATCTTTCATAGTGGCACATAATTCTTGGTATGAATGAGGGAGAATATTTGATGGTGGTAACAAGAACTCACCTATCAATCTATAGAAAAAAATATAAGTTGTTAATATTAAAAATATTTATGGTACATGTTTCACCATTTAATTACTATAATGAAATATATGACATACCTTAGCATATGTGACATTGTTGTGTTGGATAAACCATTCATAACCTTCAAGTTCAACAACAACAATACAACAGAGAGAAGAGTTGTTTGGGAGCCTCCGTAAAGGGGTGTGGCTACCTTATCAAGTAGAGGTATATCATGGATGACATCAACATCATCCTAATCATCATCATCAGTTGCACCAATACCAAATGTTCATGGATCAATGTATTAGTACCATCATCTAGCGCATCATCGTCATCTTCCATGGGATCATAATCTTCAGCTTCAATATTCACACCTCCATGATCCTCCACTTCCAAAGCCATATTCTCAATATTCTCATCTCCATGGTCCATATCACGTACTTCCCTAGGGAGGTCAACCTATATAAAAATGATGAACACAAATAAACCATGATAATGATCTCATCATCAAGTGTATTTCATATATATATATATATATTGTTAAATAAATATAATGAAAAACTTACAAATTCATGATAATCAAACCCTCCTTCAATGTGACCATTATCCCTACAATGTCTCTTAGATGTTTTGATTAGAAATCTTCTAGTGTTTAAGCACTTACAAATATTGCAGGGACAATAACATTTTCCATGGCCTTTTCTTTTAAAGTTCAACCACAATCTATTGATTGCATCCCCATTGCCTTCTTCACTTGGATTGTCTGACATGATCCTTCTTCACTTAGATTATCTATAACCTAATTATATATAGAAATTGAAAACTTAGTTATGAAATGATGTTGTAGTATAGTATACCAAATTGAAACACTTCTATTATTGTAGTCTTCCACCTCAAACTCTTTCCTATTGTGGCAAGAAAGAAAGATATTCAAATAATATACTAGTTTGTAAATCAAAATAAAATAGAGGCAAGTTGTTGATTGAGGGTGTAAGAAACAACACCCGTTAGTACTTTTATCGAATTGTAAATTTCAATTTTGGACCATTCTGTGAATATAAAACATGGATGTAATCTCAAAAAATAACAAAATGTAGACATGACATATTACTTATTTTGTTATTCTACATTACTTAATATTTGAGTGCATGTTCCACCTGCAACTTGATCAAGTCTTGTTTGATGCTTCAATTTTGTGTTCACTATCCTATAGAAGTACACAGTTTTGTATTTTCCCAACATGTTATTCAAAAAATAACAATATAATAAAATACTTGTTGAGAAAGATCATCATAGGAGTATCAAAAACTTGAGATCCAAAGGTAACATAACATTATAAAACTCTTACATTCAACCTTCAACTCATGCACCTAATAAATAGGATAAAAAATACATGAAATTGAAAAATTTAACTAATGAATTGTGTTTTTCTTCTCATCTTAATTAGCCAAATTTATATGAGATTCTAAAGAAGGCCTCACTCTTAATCAGCCAAATATTCCTTGTACCACACAAAAAAATTATGTGATAACTATGTCTACTCCAACCTTAATTGTTTGAGAATTCATCATATCAGATAAAGTATGTTTAAGAATTATTGGGACCGGTCTTTTGGCATGTATTAAATAGAATACAATTTTCAGCATATTATTATCACTCTATTTCTTTGTTGTAAACATGCCATTGGTTCATTTTTGTAAAAAAAATGTGTTAGATGCATTTAAAATTATCTTCATTGTCTTCTGATTATCTAAATGCTTCTTTATTTGTCAGCCAACTAATACATGCTAGTACATATAAAAGACAATTAGAAGACAATAAATATTTGTCTGACAAAAATGAATACACTAAACTGAACCAATGGCATGTTTACAAAAATTATCATAACTTGCAAGCAAAACTGAAACAATGGCATGTTTATAACTCATTAAGAGTGAGGCCTTCTTTAGAATCTCGAGTTTTGTACTACACATGCAACGTATTGTGAGTTTGAAGAGAGTTCATGCCATGTGTGATAGAACCAACTTTATCTAATATGGTGCATTGTTAAAAAAAATTAGGGGGACAATGAAGATTTGTCTGAAAAATAGCACGTCTTCTTTAGTATTTCATGAATTTTTACCACATATGCTATTTTTTTTGGTGTAATTAATTATTCCTAATTACACTTTACTTAATCTTACTTAGGTTAATGCATTGCATAGTAGTTTGTGATGGAGACACTTAGGAGTGTGCACATCCATTTAAGCACATGGTGTAGGAGAAATTCCACTTTTGGTGTGATAGTTGTCTTCACATACCTCATTGTGTGTGAGATCCACCTTTTGTACTGCTCTTATCACATTATCATCCTAATCCATTGCACATACTTTATTTCATAATGGAGGATGATCCACATTTGGTGGACACGTGATTACACCTAGCATAGGTGATAGCTTATCAGCTCCTTATCATTCTCTCATATCCCCTTTCCTATATAAGGAGGCCTATTATGTAATCATTTTCATTCATTCATCTATCAATCATTCAAGGGTGAATTTATTGGATCTATTCAATCCATCATTGCATTCATATTTTCTCTCTTGTGCTTTTCTTCAACCTCTAGATCGTTGGTTCAATCTTTTCTATTTGCAAATTCTTACATGGTATCAGAGCTCTCAAGGTGTGAAGACCTCTTCTCAAGAAGTGAAATCTTGGCTTGATTCAATTGTGGGTGTAGAATAAAAGTATTTGGACATCACCATTGCATAGTCTATTTCAAGAAAATTTGGGCAAGCCTTTGAGTCCTAGAGAAGAAGAATGATGTAAGTTGAATAGATCAGAGTGAATGGGGTGTTGAAACATGGTGAATAGACCATGATGAGATGATACTTGATGTTGTGACTAAGTTTTCCTCACACACAATGACATAGACTAGTTTTACTATGTTTTCTTTCTCTATTTTGAGGTTTTCTTTCTTTGCCACAGGGGTACAATTAGAGGGTTCATTGACAAAAACATCCTTTGAATGGTTACAATGAATATGAATGATTTGATATAGCATATTGCTTATTTTACTTGAATTTTGGAATAGCTTGTGCAAGGGTGAAAGTAGTTTTGATCATTTTGGTCATGATTGTTCCTCTACACAGTCAAGAAATATAGCTGTTTAATGATTATATGTAATGTTGAAAGGATTAAATGCTTTATTCTTGGTAGAAGTGAATGGAAGGAATGGTGTTTGTGTTAGGTTTCATTTATTATTGAATTCAATGGTTTCCAAGATGTGTTGAGGAGTTTTCTCCTTGTTTAATGTTAACTGTTCCTGCACAATCCACTCATACAACCATGAAATGCTATGTGGAAGGGATGGTAGATAGTGTTCCTTGAGGAAAGGGGGATTTTGAAAGACCTATTATCATTGTATTGTGTATTTCCAATATGTTTGGATGCAAGGCAGACCAGGAGAATGAAGGATCACTCACTGATTGCATGATAACCTAGTTTTGAAGGGTCACTGGAAGAGGGGAATGAAGGATCGTGCACTAATTGCATGTGAATAAAGTGAAAATGGAAGCATAGTAATACACATAACATTCATCACCTATTCATTTAGAAATGATGTTTAGAAGTTGTAATAGCATAAATACATTTGAAAATGCTTGGAAATAATTTCGATCAAGGTACATACCTCATTTATGAAATTGATCTAGAAATACCTATTTTCTAAAGTCTGTATGAAGTTATGAAAGATTCCATCACCTATTTTGGACTAGAAATGTCGAGGCGGACAAAACCCAAAAATCTTTTCTCCAGATTCACACAGGTCGATTTTGACCTTTTAAAAGGTCAAAGACCACATTTTTATTCTCAAGTCTAATCCCGATTCTGTTCACAGATCCTGAAAGTTTGGTGAAAAGGGTACTCCAATCTGTCCTCTAATTCCCAAAATAGCACCTGTAGATATCTAAAAAAGGGGTTTTTTGGCATGGCTATATAGGGTTTTGCCTTAGTCAAACCCCCATTTTGGTGATTCCCACCTCCACAAATAGCCAATTGAAATAGTATGTGTGTGTGTATATTGAAAGTATAATGCTAAGATTTAATCCCCTAGATCAAAACCCTAGCATGAATATGTATGAAATAACAATGCATAGATCTGAATAAGATAGAAAATCATACCAAGCCCCCAAGCCTAAAGTACATCTACCATACTCACAATCCATAATTGCTACTTCCTGTTTGAATGCTTGAAATGTTGATAATGGTGGATCAAGGAAGAATGACTCTCTCTTGCTCCAAATGCTTGAAGATGCTTGAAGACTTGAAATGCTTGCTTGCCAATACTTGATGTCTCCTTGAGAGCTAGAGAGAAGAATGCTTGAGATGAGATATGCTTGATTCCCAAAACTTGATGATCCAAATCAGAGAGGAAGGCCTCCTTTTATAGTGACTTAGGTCACACTCCTCTAGAAGGTCCACCTTGGAGAATTAAATCCCAATTAGGTCCTAACCTTTAGAGAATGGATCTAAATTAAATGTAATTAAAGGATTTACCATTTTGGAGCCCGAAACAGCTGACCTAGAGGCGGGAAATAAAATTTTTGAAAGCAGAATTAGCAGGAATTGAAAATTTGAAATCTCAGCCGGATGAGGTCAAGGTTGAGGTCGACCTGACCTAGTCAGGGTTGAGGTTGACCCTGACCTGGTCAAGTATGAGGTCGACCTTAATTAGAAACCCTAACTTTTGCCAGGATGTAGTTTAAAGGCCCCAAGGATGCCCAGAAACTTAGAAATGAAGCCTGATGAGAATAAAATTTTTGTGATAGATAAAAGATCATGTGATTGATGTGATGAATGCTAGGAGGATCCATTTATGTATCCTACCTAGAAATTAGAGTCATAGAAGAGGGGAATTAAGGAGAATCCTCATGATCCTAACCCTAATTTCACCCAGGACATACAAATGCATCCTAAATGCAAATTTATCATGATAAATTTATCATGATAAATGAAGATTTGTCTGAAAAATAGCACGTCTTCTTTAGTATTTCATGAATTTTTACCACATATGCTATTTTTTTTGGTGTAATTAATTATTCCTAATTACACTTTACTTAATCTTACTTAGGTTAATGCATTGCATAGTAGTTTGTGATGGAGACACTTAGGAGTGTGCACATCCATTTAAGCACATGGTGTAGGAGAAATTCCACTTTTGGTGTGATAGTTGTCTTCACATACCTCATTGTGTGTGAGATCCACCTTTTGTAATGCTCTTATCACATTATCATCCTAATCCATTGCACATACTTTATTTCATAATGGAGGATGATCCACATTTGGTGGACACGTGATTACACCTAGCATAGGTGATAGCTTATCAGCTCCTTATCATTCTCTCCTATCGCCTTTCCTATATAAGGAGGCCTATTATGTAATCATTTTCATTCATTCATCTATCAATCATTCAAGGGTGAATTTATTGGATCTATTCAATCCATCATTGCATTCATATTTTCTCTCTTGTGATTTTCTTCAACCTCTAGATCATTGGTTCAATCTTTTCTATTTGCAAATTCTTACATGGTATCAGAGCTCTCAAGGTGTGAAGACCTCTTCTCAAGAAGTGAAATCTTGGCTTGATTCAATTGTGGGTGTAGAATAAAAGTATTTGGACATCACCATTGCATAGTCTATTTCGAGAAAATTTGGGCAAGCCTTTGAGTCCTAGAGAAGAAGAATGATGTAAGTTGAATAGATCAGAGTGAATGGGGTGTTGAAACATGGTGAATAGACCATGATGAGATGATACTTGATGTTGTGACTAAGTTTTCCACACACACAATGACATAGACTAGTTTTACTATGTTTTCTTTCTCTATTTTGAGGTTTTCTTTCTTTGCCACAGGGGTACAATCAGAGGGTTCATTGACAAAAACATCCTTTGAATGGTTACAATGAATATGAATGATTTGATATACCATATTGCTCATTTTACTTGAATTTTGGAATAGCTTGTGCAAGGGTGAAAGTAGTTTTGATCATTTTGGTCATGATTGTTCCTCTACACAGTCATGAAATATAGTTGTTTAATGATTATATGTAATGTTGAAAGGATTAAATGCTACTAAGGGATGTAGGACTATACTGGTTATCAGTCCTTCCACAAATCAGACTGCATTGAGAGATCTTATCCATACTGATAGAGAGAAGGGATGAGGATACATGCTCCTTCCATCTTCCTGTTGGTGAGATTACAGTGACATTGGAGGATGTATAGAGGATTATGAGGCTTCTAATCTGAGGAGAGACTATTAGACCCAGGACACATAGAGGTTGAGAGGAGATTCATGTAGATACAAAGTACTATACAGGAGGGTGTCTAGTGATGCAAACTCATTTAGATCACATCTCACTATCATCCATACTATCAGGCCATACTCCTCTAGTAGTGAAGGTGATGTTATGCATAGTATCCTTGGTTGTGTTACCCAACTCAAAGGGTACTGTATTTTGTTCACCTATGACTCATTTGATACAGAGGATGGAGAGATAGAGGACTATGTTCTCATGGGGTCATAGCATGCTCTATCAGCTATACCATGAGTTGAGTTAGCTAGTGAGGTATTGGTGAGAGAGTTTATCGACATGCACCATTCTACAGATTTGGATTTTCAAGCACTTCGCATGTACACATCCACAGGGAGTGCCAGTGATGGTAGATACAAGTATAGTGAGAGCCTTTGCATATCCCTTGAGAGATGTCTAGTAGCTTGGAGATATTCTCTATTGGAGAGTACATCTTGACCATATTGCTAGTGCTGATGTGATATGGAGACCCTATTGCCAGATGACAAAGTGGCTAGATACCCACTTCTAGATGAGACACTCTCAGCAGCGTAAGCTACTAGAGGGTTACCAGAGCCGTATAATGATGCCATATTATTATGATCAAGTGATGAGACAGTTTGGCCTACTATAGGGATTCCCTAAGGTAGTACCTCACTATGTGCATCTAAAGAGATATTATTAGAGACCCGACGCCATACGCTGACCTACAGTGGCAGACATAGAGGATAGTGATGCAGAGGAGTCAAAGGATATTGAGGTACCATCAGATGTATCCTATTTAGGTTTTAGCTAAGATTACATCTGGTACTAGAGCTTAGAGGGGACCCACCCTATCTTCCCCAAGGATTATCCTATAGGTGATCCAAACTTTAGATAGAGGACACACTAGGATAGTCCAGACAACAGGGAAGATGAGGATATCAGAAATGAGGAGGAGAACATCTCTAAGGGCGAACTACTGGAGGAGTTGGAGAGAGAAGATGATAGAGCCAAGGACATGCCCCTAGCCAGTGATACTAGTGCAGATATACCTATCACTCCTACATCACCACTAAGATCATGATGCCCCCTGTGGCCCCACACAGAGACACCACTACCGCGACCTAGATATAGTGAGTGTGGAGAGAATAGTCGCTCCATGCCCCCACCATCTAGACACTTTCGTGATGTCCAAGAGGGAGACCCAGGTATGGACTATGAATTTTTTAATTAAAAATATGATGTGATGAAAATAAATATGATATTAGCATGATAAAAGTATGTTTCCTCTATAGCTAGCATAGCGGAATGGAGGAGTTTTGTATCTGAGGTTACGAAGGATAAAATTATTTCCTATCGACTTCTAGCTGACGAGCGACAGTCTTCCATTGGGCATAAAGATCTAGGTAGACATGCTGATATCTTCGTATGCATCTAGTGGGAGTTGAGGATGTGTAGAGAGAGGGAGGAGAAGCTGATGGTAGAGGTACAGAGTCTCCAAGAATGTGTTCAGGGCATGAGCATATCTAGGAGCCATACATGGAAACACAAATCTTCATCTTCCTATCATGGAGCAAAGAGATCCAAGAGTCATCAACCATCATAGTGGCATGGTGATAGGTGTAGTGATAGATAGGGTCATTGGCCTCATATGTATTAGAACTTTGAAAAACTATGTATTGCTGATAAATGAAAAACTTTCTTTACTGATTAGTTCTATACTTGATTACTATGTTTTCATCAATATAAAACTTAATAGAAAGAAAGAAATAAAGAATAGTGCATAAACATATTCAATATGTAATTTTTTACTAAAACTACATAACCTATAAAATTAATCATTATAAGGAACACATAAATGCACATGGAAGAAATGAGATTAAAGGTAATAACATTTAAGATGCATAATATTAATGGGTTCCTTAAAAGAAACACCATCCATATCAGCAAGTTTGTAAGCAAATTAGTTTCTAGCTTTGATTGTGTGAGTTTTTTTAGCATCGATGTTTCGGATCACACTCCGCGATCCATCATCAGGAATAGAGAGTGAAGAATGAAAAATAAAATATGCAGACTTAGCCTCCTACATGAGATATAAGGAGAGATGGAGAAGAGGCAACACACAAACCAAAAAGGAAAAATAGATGAAAAAGACTAAAAAATAAACAAGGAAAAGTCATAAAAAGGAGGAAACCACCAGAACACGAAATGAGGTCAACAAGCTGAGTAGCACACTAAGCAGAAGGAAATAAGCGAATAAATATATCAACTAGGCAAAAAATAAATGAAAACAAAGACACATAAGTTTATATATGAACAAATATACACTTATGTGCAAGCAAACAAATAAAAAACATCAATATAAACAAACGAAGATGGAAATATGTGTGTGTGTGTGTGTGTGTGTGTATATATATATATATTATATATATATATATATATATATATATATATATATATATATATATATATATATATATATATATATATATATATATACACACACACACACACACACACACACACACATATTTCCATCTTAGTTTGTTTATATTGATGTTTTTTATTTGTTTGCTTGCACATAAGTGTATATTTGTTCATATATAAACTTATGTGTCTTTCTTTTCATTTATTTTTTGCCTAGTTGATATATTTATTCACTTATTTCCTTCTGCTTTGTGTGCTACTCGGCTTGTTGACCTCATTTCATGTTCTGGTGGTTTCCTCCTTTTTATGACTTTTCCTTGTTTATTTTTTAGTCTTTTTCATCTGTTTTTCCTTTTTGGTTTGCGTGTTGCCTCTTCTCCATCTCTCCTTATATCTCATGTAGGAGGCTAAGTCTGCATATTTTATTTTTCATTCTTCACTCTCTATTCCTGATGATGGATCATGGAGTGTGATCCGAAACATAGATGCTAAAAAAACTCACACAATCAAATCCAGAAACTAATTTACATCATAATGGATTGTGGAAATTTGATGTTTTTAAGTTTGTAAGCACCTGAATCAAAGTTTTCAATAACAACAAAAGGTCCAAGCCAATTAGGGCTAAATTTTCCTTTTTCACCTGGTAAAGCATTCACATTTCATTGATTCTCATAAAGAACTAAATCACCAATTGCAAATGTTCATTCAATTACCTTATGATTGTATTGTTTTTGGAGAGATTTATGATAAGCTTTTATATGTTCTAATGCATGTATTCATTGTTCATCCAACATTTCCAATTCTTGTAAACGTTGTTCATGAAAAGTATCTTTATCAATTATCCCATGAAATGAAACATGTAAGGATGGTATTTCTAGTTTGAAAGGCATAATAGCGTCAGTACCATAAACAAGATTATAAGGAGAAGTACCTGTAGCAGTACAAACACTAGTCCTATAGGCCCATAAAGCGTAAGTCAGTTGAGTCTGCCAGTCTTTGGCATGCATACTAACTATTTTTTGTAGAATTTGTAAAATAATTTTATTCGATGCTTCAGCTTGCCCATTAGATTAAGGATAATAAGGAGTTGAAAATCTATGTTGAATCCTATATTTCTCCAAGAATTTCGCAACTTCTTTATTCTTAAAAGATGTTCCATTATCTGAAACTATTATTGAGGGAATACCAAATCTTGCTATAATATTATTAAGGATGAAATCACAAATAACATCTACTATTGAAGAATGAAGAGGGATAGCTTCAACCCATTTCATGAAATAATCCGTAGCGGTGATAATGTAAGTATGCCCTTGAGAACAAGTTGGCAAGATTTTTCTGATAAGATCAAAACCCCAAATACAAAAAGGCCATGGAGAAACTTGATTACGAAGCTTATGAGCTGGAGCATGAATCAAATTACTGTGATGTTGACATTGAGGGCATTTTTTAACAAACCTAAAAGAATCATGTTCCATAGTTTTCCAATAATACCCCATGCGAAGTAACTTATTAACTAAGGATTTTCCACCAAAGTGTCCCCCGCAAGAACCAGAAGGAGCTTCTACTAAAGCTACAAGAATTTCAGTTCTATTGAGACACCATAATAGTAAACCTTTGTAAGAGCGTTTGTATAGTGTATCTCCCAAAATGATATAGTGCACTACAAGTTTTCTAATGCAATTACACATGTTCCTTATTGCTGATTCAGGAAAAGTACCATCCTTCAAAAAATGAAAAATGTGTGAATACCATTCATCCAAATGCAAGTTGAAACAATCAGAGGTAATCTTATCAGAAATTGTAGGACTTTTAAGAGTTTTTATTGTAAATTGGATATTTTCAGCATTGTTCTTGAGACAAACCATAGATGCCGCACTTGCCATAGCAGCTACGTGCCAATTATCTTTCCTTGGTAATGTCTAGATTGTGTAAGAGGAAAATTGTGAAAGGACATCGAGAGATAAATCTCTATTTTTTGTCATTCTATTGTTTTTAGTCTAATATCCACCTTTAATTTGTTCAACTATCAATTGTGAATCTCCATATATATGTAAATGTTTGATATTGAGAGATGAAGCTACTTGTAGGCTAGCTATAAGAGCTTTGTATTCTGCAATGTTATTAGTGCAAGGAAAGGTTAATTTATATGATAAAGGGATGGGTTTCTTTGTAGGGGGAATAAAGATGATACTTGTTGGTGATCTTTTTCCCCAAAGGTCAGCTTGGCATCAGGATTGACAAGGTTAGTGTCACATTCACTCAGCACTCCAAATCTGATAGGAAAAAGGGCCAACTGACAAGGATCAAAGAGAGATCCTTCTACACTTTGAGCTCCACATCACTCAGGTGGGTACACCTCATCTGGACACTCATATAACTTGTGTCACACTACAAGCCTGCAGGTAACTAATTGTGGAATGATTTTCAAACTCTTCTAGGTATCCTATACCTCAATGAAGCCAATATCTCATGCAATAGCCCTATTTGCATGGAGTGAGTATGAAAACCAGAGACCTACACTAAAAAATTGAAAGGGAAAGGGTGGAACTGAAAGGAAGTGATTTGAAAATGAGCTTTAAGGGACCCTTGAGATACCCTAAGTCTCCGATAGACTAGTGCCTTGTCTAATGGGCAGCAGAGTCAAAAACCTCATTGCAATAGGGCTATGAAACAAGATGACAACACACTCACTCAGACCAAATCATACATTACTAAACCACCTGTGCACCCATATATGCTATCACCTATCCAAAGAAAGACCTAGGAACAGGAAATACATTAACCAGCATCCACTGGAAGACAAGCATGATGCATCTTTGATACCTCAGCTCATACATATCTGAACACTAGTCCTAGACTCAGCTACTTCTGCAGAAAACAACTCTACTGCAGACACTCACTGGAAATGCAAGTAGAAAAACCATAACACCCTTGATGCTATAATCTATAAGTCTAAAACCCAAATGGAGACAATCTAATACAAGAACAAGTATACTATAATCTCATACATAAGACATCTGTTACAATTTCATTATATTCTCTAAACCAACAATGGAGAAAGAGGAACACTTTATATGCAGAGAGAAGGAGAAATCTACAGGAAAAAAACCTGCACTGGAACCAATTTTCCTCAAAAATTTGCAAATGAAGGAACCCTTACAAAAAACACAACCTGCCATTTATACCACTAGCTTCCTTGGAATTCTCAGAGAGAATGCAACAAGCTACAGATAGCTAGGGTAAGGGTTTCAACTACCCAACCAACTCAAATAGAATACATCAAAATTTATTATAGGGGCAGGAAACCAAGAAACCTCAGAGAAATAGATCAAAGATGACCTCCAATCATGATAATTTTAAAAATAGAGCATAGAAGATCACAAATCTATCAAGAGAGAAAATCAAATCAACCACCCTGCAATCATGCCTCGAGCCACTCCAAAACTGTCCTCCTCCACATGACACAAAACCATGCAAACCCTCATGGCACCTTGGACCACACTAGAATGGTGGAGAAATTCAAATTCACCAACTGTGGCCCTCTTTCTCATCAATTCTAGTCCTTACTGGCCGCTGGAAATGTCTAAGAAAAATTGAATTTGAAAACCAACGGCTACATTCATGGCGCCAGAAACACATCAGCAGTCCTGATTTAAACTAGGATCAATTTTATGCCCCCGCCGTAGATCTCCTTATCTTTCTCGGGCTCAGCAACCTTACAATTTCTTCAGTCACACAACCACATGGTCACAAACCTCACCGCCATAGGAATCCAGCTTCACATATATGCTTGGTTGCATGATCGCAAGGCACCAAACTAACCCTTGCGATCATGCGACCGTGGTCTCCAAGCCATAGTCAATGGTTAGAGACCCCATAGGAAAAGTCCCTGGCAATGTCACCACCACAAATCCACAACCATGACCATAGATGGTTAGTCGCATGATCTCATAGCCAGGGGATGGGTTATGCAAACATGCAACAACTTGCAGACTTTAACCTTGCTGCAACCGCCACCGCCAAGTCCATAACCGCGTCACCAGACCATTGTTGCATGATCACAAGACATGGAAATGGCCCTTGCGATCATGTGACAAGACCACATTTTATCAGCACCACCATGTTTTTATCCGGACCGCCACAACAACCACCACATCACCCACTTCTCTACATCTCCCAGGCCCACTAATGAAATGCTACTGCACTGCCACGTGTCAACCAGTCGTATGATCGCATAACCAAAAACTAGGCTATGCGATCATGCAATAGCCAACCCAAAGCCACCACATGTCACCTCTGGGACCATTGCGAAAGATGCCACCAACTACCAAGAATTGGGACCCACACGGATAGATGGCAAGCAGTCGCATGATCGTATGTCAGAAAAAATCTGACATGCAGCCATGTGACAGCCAATAGGAACATGCCATCTGTCACCCCTCTGACACCGGGCCCACTGAACACAACCACATTGACCAATAAGAAACCCCCACCTAAGCACCACATGGCATATGGTCCCACTCGCACAATAGGCAACCTGATAAAATGGAATAAAATCTAATGGATGGTGCATGATCGCAAATGCTTAGAATATTCCTTGTGATCATACACCAACTGTTAGATTAAAGCTTTCAACGTGGGCACCCCTGACACAAACCAAGTCATCACCAAGCAGATGAATGAGAACTCGCCAACTCAGATCACCGTGGCACAGAAGAACTACCTGGCAAACAGGACCCAACGATGAACTACTGCCTGACAAAAAGTAACATCAACGGTTGGCATAAGATCTCATGGCTCTAACAAATCCTATGACAACTTATGCCAACCATCGATCTTCTGACACTGTCAGGTCCCACTGAGCCTTTGGAAACCAGGTCCCACCATACATCGCAGTTACGCACTAAGAAAAGTAAACCACCAAGCATTCAGTGACAACATGACTGTGGAAAACTTAACCACCACCCAAGTCACCAGATGCTAGGGACTTAACCATCAGGATCTAGCGACAAGGAGAAAACTGCAAGTCACCAGGTCGCCAGAAGAAGACTAACCGCTAGGCATTCAAACATAATGAAGAGCTGGGACCATAGGGACAGGTGGCAGGCGATCGCATGATCACATGTCAGAAAAGTTTGACATGCGGCCATGTGGTAGCCAATCAAAGAAGACCCATTGAAAACCCAGGCCCACCACCCATTGCACTTGCACAATAAAGATTGATGAACAAGAAGTGCCGACAGGAAAGAAGAAAGGCAAGGTCGAAAACACACAAGGTTTTTAGTAAAGATTGAAAACACATAGAATTTTCAACATGAGACAAATGAAAACAAGGAAGCTGAAAACATCGAGGGTTTTTATGTAGGCCAAAAAGGTTGAAAACAACGTAGATTTTGAAAACACTGTGGGTTTTTGACACTGCGACAGATTTTGAAAATGCTTCCCGCGAACCTTGAAATTTGAATATCTTTCTAGGTTTGGTGATTTAGGAGATACAGTCTGGAATGAAACAAGGAAACAACATGGATAACATAGGGAAGGAGGCAATTCAAGGAAATTTGTAAGAAAAAAGGCCATTTTCATAAGGATTTTGATATGACAAAAAATCAGCCTAACAGTGGCTCTAGTTGGGGATGCATGCATCCTGCAGGCATGGCAAGAGTCCAGATCTTTGGGAAGAAGCAGACCAACAACTAGAAAAAAAGGTAGGGACCACCAAAAATATAGGGAACAAGAAAGCACACAACAGGAAGGGGAAAGACATTTACAAAATGTACATTCTATACAGAAATCTGCAGCAACAAACAAGAGTTAGTTCTTGCCTCTATCAAAAACTTGATTTTCATTCCTTCCTTCATGTTGCACATCAAACATTTTGTTTTCATTTGTCTCCACAAGCCTGTCAACATGTCCAACCAGTATATTAGGAAGAACAAAGTAGCTTTCTTCATAGTGCATGTAAAATTTTTTGGCACTTTCTCCATCCTGCTCACTATGAAAGTATGATTCAACATGCTAATGGTCAGTACCTCTATACTGAAATTGATCTTCACCTATTGACTCATGCATGCTATCAACTATAAACACAAAAGCCTCATACTCTACCTGCAGAAAGGCCTCATCTAGATCATGTCTTTGCATTTCCACAGGTGTAACCGGTTCGACCTCAAAAGAATAGTCAGATTGATACCCACAGATGGAGAATGAACACTCTGAACCAACTAGATCTAAAACCTCCACATGCTCCTCAAATAAAGGATTGAAAACTTCATGCAATACACCTTGTTGAACATCATGACAAAAAATGGGCTGATAGTCAAATTCTTCATCATATAAAGGATTGGAAAACACCTTAAAATTAGCACCCATCTCAACCTCATGGAGACTCCCAGCATATGAAGAAAAATCAAAACCATATGAAGACTCACTGATATTACATTGAATTTTTTTTTTTTTATCTTCATAGCCCGAGGATGAATCATCCTCAGCATCTTCACTATCCAAAGAATGTTCACTTCCATCATCACTTTCCTCTTCCCATGTTGCATTTGACTCATATGAAGACACCACACCCTCACTATCTTCATCACTCTCAACATCAGCACTTAAGGACATGACCCTAAGTGCATCCTCAAGCACAAGGCTTCCATCACCAAGTATCCAATCCCTGACACATATGTAATGCTCTTCCCACAAGGCATCTGACCAACTGGTTGACTCAAGAAAATAGAGCTCCAAGAATAAACCAATGAACTTAGATTCAAGAAACTCAACATCCTTAGGAAGCTCATCGTACACCTCACAAAATCTATCATAGAATAGAGATATGGATAGATCCTTTCTGCATCCTACCTTCAACTTTACTAATCTCATATAATCTCTAAGGATGCCTTGTTCTAATAATGCAATCTCATTATTGATCCTATCCATTACAACCAATGCAATACTTCCATAAAATTCTGCCAAACTGCAGCTAAGAACTTGAAGTATGCTAACCTCTAATCACACCTTACTCCTCTTTGTGCTTGACCACATATTAATGAGACATTTAAAACTTGAAAAATACCAGGGAAATCCTACAGCAGAAGACCTTTGGCTGGAAGGCAGGGCAGATCTAGAGCTCACCACTCAGCTCCATCAAGTTCTTTGTCATGCAAAGCCACCACCTCCTTGAGAGGAAAATGTATTCTTTGTTTCTTCTTTCAGCCAACACAAAACTACACTAGGTATACACACTATTTATCAGGAGGAACACACTGATCAAACAAAGAACTCAGAGTCGCCACTCAACACTTAGTGAGAAGATATAGTCAATGCTTAATGTTTATTTGACTCTGTTCTAGACTCTCCCTAGTAGAGTCACCATCTTGTTGGTGATCTTTTTCCCCAAAGGTCAGCTTGGCATCAGGATTGACAGGGCTAGTGTCACATTCACTCAGCACTCCAAATCTGATAGAAAAAAGGGCCAATTGACAAGGATCAAAGAGAGATCCTTCTACACTTTGAGCTCCACATCACTCAAGTGGGTATACCTCATTTGCACACTCATATAACTTGTGTCACACTACAGGCCTACAGGTAACTGATTGTGGAATGATTTTAAAACTCTTCTAGGTATCCTGTACCTCAATGAAGCCAATATCTCATGCAATAGCCCTATTTGCATGGAGTGAGTATGAAAACCAGAGACCTACACTAATGACTTGAAAGGGAAAGGGTGGAACTGAAAGGAAGTGATTTGAAAATGAGCTTGAAGGGACCCTTGAGATAACCTAAGTCTCTGATAGACCAGTGCCTTGTCCAATGGGTAGCAGAGTCAAAAACCTCATTGCAATAGGGCTATGAAACAAGATGACAACACACTCACTCAGACCAAATCATACATTACTAAACCACCTGTGCACCCAGATATGCTATCACCTATCCAAAGAAAGACCTAGGAATAGACAATACATTAACCAGCATCCACTGGAAGACAAGCATGATGCATCTTTGATACCTCAGCTCATACATATCTAAACACTAGTCCTAGATTCAGCTGCATCTATGAAAAACAACTCTACTGCACACACTCACTAGAAATGCAAGTAGAAAAACCATAACACCCTTGATGCTATCATCTATAAGTTTAAAACCCAAATGGAGACAATTTGATACAAGAACAAGTATGTTGTAATCTCATACATAAGACATCTGTTACAATTTCATTATATTCTTTGAACCAACAATGGAGAAAGATGAACACTTTATATGCAGAGAGAAGGAGAAATCTATAGGAAAAATTATTCACTGGAACCAATTCTCCTCAAAAATTTGCAGAAGAAGGAACCCTTACAAAAACAAACAACCTACCATTTATACCACTAGCTGCCTTGGAATTCTCAAAGAGAATGCAACAAGCTACGAATAGCTAGGGTAAGGGTTTCAACTACCCAACCAACTCAAACAAAATACATCAGAATTTATTATAGGGGCAGGAAACCAAGAAACCTTAGAGAAATAGATCAAAGATGACCTCCAATCATGATAATTTTTAGAACAAAGCATAGAAGATCACAGATCTATCAAGAGAGAAAATCAAATCAACCACCCTACAATCACACCTCGAGCCACTCCAAAACTATCCTCCTCCACATGATACAAAACCCTGCAAACCCTCATGGCACCCTGGACCACACTGGAATGGCAGAGAAATTCAAATTCACCAACTCTGGCCCTCTCTGTCATCAATTATAGTCCTTACTGGCCGTTGGAAACATCCAAGAAAATTGAATTTGAAAACCAATGACTACATTCATGGTGCCAAAAACACATTGGCTGTCCTGATTTAAACTGGGATCAACTTTATGCCCCCACCGTAGATCTCCTTATCTTTCCTGAGCTTGGCAACCTTATAATTTCTTCAATCGCGCAACTACGCGGTCACAAACCTCACCGCCATAGGAATCGAGCTTCACATATATGCTTGGTCGCATGATCCCAAGGAACCAAACTAACCCTTGTGATCATACGACCATGGTCTCCAAGCCACAGTCAACGGTCAGAGACCCTACAGGAAAATTCGTTGACAATGTCACTACCACAACTCTACATCTGTGACCACAGACGGTCAGTCACATGATCGCATAGCTAGGGGATGGGCTGTGCGAACATGTGACAACCCGCAGACTTTAACCCTGCTGCAACCACCACCGCCAAGTCTACAACCACATCACTAGACCGTTGTCACATGATCACAAGCCATGGAAATGGCCCTTGTGATCATGTGACAAGACCAAATTTTATCGGCACCACAACCTTTTTATCCAGACCGCCACAGCAACCACCACATCACCCACTTCTCTGCATCTCCCGAGCCCACTGATGAAATGCTACCACACTGCCACGTGTCAACTGGTCGCATGATTGCACAGCCAAAAACTAGGCTATGCAATCATGAAATAGCCAACCCAAAGCCGCTACATGTCACCTCTGGGACCACTGTGAAAGATGCCACCAACTGCCAAGAACTGGGACCCATGCGGACAGATGGCAAGCCATCACATGATCACATGTTAGAAAATTCTGACATGCAGCCATGTGATAGCCAATAGGAACATGCCATCTGTCACCCCTCTGACACCAAGCCCACCGAGCACAACCATGTTGACCAATAAGAAACCCCCACCTAAGAACCACATGGCATATAGTCCCACTCGCACAATAGGCAACCTGGCAAAATGGAATAAAATTCAATGGATGGTGCATGATTGCAAAGGCTTGAAATATTCCTTGCGATCATACACTGACTGTTAGATTAAAGCTTTCAACGTGGGCCCCTCTGACACAAACCAAGTCATCACCACATGGATGAATGAGAACCCGCCAACTCAGATCACCGTGGCACATAAGAACTACCTGGCAAATAGGACCCACCGATGAACTGCCGCCTAACAAAAAGTAACATCAACGACTAGCGTAAGATCTCATGGCTTTGAAAAATCCTATGAGAACTTACACCAACCATCGATCTTCTGACACTGTCAAGTCCCACTGAGCCTTCAAAAATGAGGTCCCACCATACATCGCACTTGCACACTAAGAAAAGTAAACCGCAATGCATTCAGTGACAACATGACTGTGGAAAACTTAACTACTAGCCAAGTTTGCAGATGCTAGGGACTTAACCGTCAAGATCCAGTGACAAGGAGAAAACCAAAAGTCACCAGGTCGCCAGAAGAAGACTAACTACTAGGCATTTGAACATAATGAAGAGCTAGGACCACATGGACAGGTGGCAGGCGGTTGCATGATCGCATGTCACAAAAGTCTGACATGTGGCCATGCGGTAGCCAATCAGAGAAGACCCGTTGAAAACCTGGGCCCACCACCCATCGCACTTGTGCAGTAAAGATTGAAGAACAAGAAGTGCCAGGAGGAAAGAAGAAAGGAAAGGTCGAAAACACACAAGGTTTTCGGTAAAGATCGAAAAAACACAAAATTTTCAACATGACACAAAGGCAAACAAGGAAGCCGAAAACATTGAGGGTTTTTACGTAGGCCAAAAAGGTCAAAAACAATGTGGATTTTGAAAACACTGTGGGTTTTTGACACTGTGGCAGATTTTGAAAATGCTTCCCGCGGACCTTGAAATTTGAATATCTTTCTGGGTTTGGCGAGTTAGGAGATGCAGTCTGGACCGAAACAAGGTGACAACATGGAGAACATAGGGCAGGAGGCAATTCAAGGAAATTTGCAAATAAGTAGGCCATTTTCATAAGGATTTTGCTATGATAGAAAATCAGCCTAACAATACCCACTCCAGATCATGTCTTACACTTAAACCCATCAAAATATAATTCCCAAATATCATCCTGTTGAATAGCTAAAATAGTGTCATCAGGAAATTCTATAGAAATAGAATTTTCATCTAGACAAGGACTAGGAGCTTGAGCTAAGTAATCTGTCAATGCTTGTCCCTTGATAGATTTTTGAGAAATAAAATTAAGATCAAATTCAGTGAGCAACATAACCCATTTTGCTAATCGACTAGAAAGATCAGTTTGTGAAAAGAGATATTTCAAAGGATCAAATTTGACAATCACATTAACTTCACCATTTATGAGATAATGCCTAAGTTTTTGACATGCATAAACCACCGCTAAACATTATCTTTCTTGAGGTGTGTATCTTGTTTCATAATCCAATAAAGTTTGACTGATGTAATATACAGGTCTTTCATTACCATTGTCATCAATTTGAGCTAGTAATGCACTCACAGCTTCTGGTGTCGCTGAAGTGTATAATTGAAATGGTTTATCAAACTTAGCAGGCTGCAAGATAGGAGGATTTGCAAGATACTCCTTAAATTTCTCAAAATTTTGTTTACAGTCCTCATTCTAAGAGAAAGTGGCATCGTTTATAAGCAAGGAAGTAAAAGGGATTGTTCGGTCTACCAAGTTAGAAATAAAGGGACAGATAGCTTGTATCTTTCCTTGCAAACTTTGTAATTGAGAAATATTTTTAGGAGGAGGCATATTAACAATAGCGTCAATCTTTTCAGTATCGACTTCAATGCCTTGCTTAGAAATTATAAATCCTAATAATTTACCAGAATCAACTCCAAAAACACATTTCTTTGGATTCAATCTCATATTGTATTTTCTAATCCTTTCAAATATTTGTTGTAAAATAGTAACATGATCTTCTCATTTTATAGATTTTTCCAAGATATCATCCACATAATCTTCAAGAATCTTATGAATGTAATCATGAAAAATCAAAGTCATTGCCCGCTGATAGGTTGCTCCAGCAATTTTTAATCCAAAGGGCATCATGACCCAACAAAAGGTTCCCCAAGGTGTTATAAATGTAGTTTTAAATTGATCTTCAGGAGGGATAAAAATTTGATTATATCCTGAAAAGCCATCCATAAAATACAATAGGGCATGGCCTGCTATAGAATCCACAATCATATCAATATTCGGTAACAAGAAATCATCTTTCAAGGATGCCTTATTTAAATCTGTAAAATCAGTACACATTTTGATCTTATTGTCTCCTTTTGATATAGGCACAATATTTGAAATCCAATCTGAGTAATCGATAGAACAGATAAATCCAAAATCCAATAATTTTTCAATTTCACCTTTGACTAAAAAAGAAATTCATGGATTCATCTTTCAAATTTTCATTTTTACAGATTTCATATTAGGCTTTAAAACAATGTTATGAGTAACAATCTTAGAATCAATACTTGGCATATTAGAATATGTCCAAGAAAAGATATCCTTGAATTCAAGCAAAAGGGAAGCCAACTGATCAAGTTCATCATGAGTAAAAAATGTCCCAAATTTTATCACCCATTCAGAATTAGTTTCATCCATTTGAATATCATCAGTTTCAGTGATTAATAAATCACTTCTTATCAAAGAATCCATCGGTAAAGGAACAATATCCTGTTCTTCATGTTCTCCAAAATAAGCATCATTTTTTAAACAATAAGGCTTTCGTCGCTTATGATGAAACTTAGGTAAGTCCTCATAAACCCCCAAATATTCCATTAAAGCCTCTTCTTTAGGGAAGATATCCAAAGAAAGTTGTTGATTAAAATCAATAAGCAATGGGTTAACCAACTTCAACAGTCCACTGCAAATATGATTAACATTAAGAGGAAAAGCGGAGGGTTATCGGTAAGGATTAAATCCTAATCCATAAGTATGGTCATAGATTTCATTATCCAAGGGTACTTGTATACCTTGTTCATATTTACCACATCCTTTCCCATTGAATCCTGATTTCTTAAGAAAATGATAACCAGGACCATATCGATTAGTCATATCAGAAGGAGTCCAAGGAGTGGCATATGTCACAATATCATAACAATCAGGATTTATAGTATCAAGTGTTTCATTACTTGAAGTGGCAACAAAATTACTTTTTAATTCTTCAGATAATGGAGAAGAAATAAAAACCTTTTTCTCAAATTCATTTTGTTGCTTCATAAATTCTAAATCAGAGACCTTATATTCACCAATAAATGTGGGATTAAAATCCAATGTTCCCCAATCATCTTCAGTCATGGAAGAGGAAGAAGGTGGATCTTCTTGTTTTTGAATTTCAGGTTGTTTTATCTTAGATTGTTGTATTGGTGATTCCTTGCTAGGTTGAATTGGTTCAGAGATTTTGGCATATTCTGCATTTAAGCAAGGATTTGGAGCATCATCCACATGTAATGTATACAAAAGATTGTTATAAATGAATCGAGCCTTGTGATGAAGAGTAGAAGGAACTACATGCATAGTATGTAACCATGGTCTTCCTAAAAGAAGATTATAGTTAAGTGGTCCAGGCATAACATGAATAGGAGTATTTAGGATAACTGGACCCACTTTAACAGGTAAGGTAATAATACCCAAAGTTCTTTTCATAATATTATCAAATCCACGTATAGGAATGTTATCAGGTTGAATGGTAGATGAATCAACCTTAATTGCTTTGAGCATATCCATGCTACAAACATTAAGTCCAGATCCATTATCAATTAAGCTTCTTCGAATGATACTCTTATGAATAGAGATAGCCACCATAAGCACATCATATTGATTATGCACCTCTAATGAAGGTAAATCATCATCAAAAAACACAATAGGAGGTACAAAAGGCATAGCATGCATACAATTCAAAATTGAATGAATGTTTTCTTGATTAGGAGGTGCAGTAGGAAGAGTAGATAAAGCCTTTTGCAACACCTCATAATATGTCAGGGAGGTTTGAAGTAATTCCCATAGAGATGTTTTGGCAGGAGTAGCACGTAATTGATCAACTAAGTTGTACTCCTTAAAGGTAGATGGATACCTAGGTTCTTGGGGAAGCGTAGGTTGAGAAGGAGGTAAAGAAACTAGAACAGTAAGGTGAGGATTATTTTGTGTGTGATAAGCATGTGAAACAAAATTAGTGTTATCCATAGGATCTGTAGGTTTACCCTTAACTATTATAGGAGGACAACCTTTTACCATCATCAAAGGTTTAGGAAATATCATTGGTGGTTTATCAATGTGACAAATAGTGGGACATGAAGGTAACCATGCACACACCCTATGGTAAAGGTCAATTGGGGAGGTTGTGGAGGAGTATGAAATAGGAATATGATCCATGGAGATCACATTCAAACTTTTTTCATCCTCACTTCCATGTACCTCCTTAAGGTATCTATCCTCTTGATCAATAAAAGCATCATCAAAATACTCAAAACAAGAATCATACATTGTAAAATACTAAATGCATGTAAATATTTTTGTATCTTTGAAGAAGTTTTGCAATTTTTTTGTATTTTTGAAATATAAATGCAAGAACATAAAAGAAATCTAATCTTAATGCAAGAAAACAAATGTTCTAACACCAAAAAGAAAGAGTTGTCTATCTCAGGTTCACCAAAATGAATAAAGTGAAAATGGAAGCATAGTAATACACATAACATTCATCACCTATTCATTTAGAAAGGATGTTTAGAAGTTGTAATAGCATAAATAGATCTGAAAATGCTTGGAAATAATTTAGGTCAAGGTACATACCTCATTTATGAAATTGATCTAGAAATACCTATTTCCTGAAGTCTGTATGAAGTTTCAGAAGAGTCTGTCACCTGTTTTGGACTGGAAATGTCGAGGTGGACAAAACCCAGATATCTTTTCTCCAGATTCACACCGGTCGATTTGGACCTTTTAAAAGGTCAAATACCACATTTTTATTCTGAAGTCTGATCCCGATTCAGTTTGTAGATCTTGAAAGTTTGGTGAAAAGGGTACTCCAATCTATCCTTTGATTCCCAAAATAGCACATGTAGGTATCTAAAAAAGGGGGTTTTGGGGGTGGCTATATAGGGTTTTGCCTTAGTCAAACCCCTGTTTTGGTGATTCCCACCTCCACAAATAGCCAATTGAAATAGTATGTGTGTGTGTATATTGAAAGTATAATGCTAAGATCTAATCCTCTAGATCAAAACCCTAGCATGAATATGTATGAAATAACAATGCATAGATTTGAATAAGATAGAAAATCATACCAAGCCCCCAAGGCTAAAGTACTTCTACCATACTCACAATCCATAATTGCTACTCCCTGTTGGAATGCTTGAAATGTTGATAATGGGGAATCAAGGAAGAATGACTCTCTCTTGCTCCAAATTCTTGAAGATGCTTGAAGACTTGAAATGCTTTCTTGCCAATACTTGATGTCTCCTTGAGAGCTAGAGAGAAGAATGCTTGAGATGAGATATGCTTGATTGTCAAAACTTGATGATCCAAATGAGAAAGGAAGGCCTCCTTTTATAGTGAATTAGGTCACACTCCAATAGAATGGCCACCTTGGAGAATTAAATCTCCATTAGGTCCTAACCTTTAGAGAATGGATCTAAATTAAATTTAATTAAAGGATTTATTGTTTTGGAGCCCAAAACAGCCAACTTAGAGGCTGGAAATAAAATTCCCGAAAGAAGAATTAGCAGAAATTGAAAATTTGAAATCCTGGTAGGATGAGGTCAAGGTGGAGGTCAACCCTAACCTAGTCAGGGTTGAGGTCAACCCTAACCTAGTTAGGGTTGAGGTTGACCCTGACCTGGTTAGGTACGAGGTCGACCTTGACCAGAAACCCTAACTTTTGCCAGGATGCAATTTAAAGGCCCCGAGGATGCCCTGAAACTTAGAAATGAAGCCTGATGAGAATAGAATGTCTGTGATAGATCAAATATCATGTGATTGATGTGATGAAGGCTAGGAGGATCCATTTCTATATCCTACCTAGAAATTAGAGTCATAGAAGAGGGGAATTAAGGAGAATCCTTAAGATCATAACCCTAATTTCACGCAGGACATACAAATGCATCCTAAATGCAAATTTATCATGATAAATTCACTGAAAGAGGGTGCTAAACCTATCCAAATTGAAGTGCTTCTATTTTAAGATGAGACAACATGATAAACCCACCAAGCATTCTTTCCTTTAACGTTCCAAAATATCTCAAAGTATGATCATTATTCTTTACTTTCTTCTATATGCTATTCTTTCTATGGTTTTGTTATCTCAAAAATATATCAAAAACATTGCAGATGTGCATATAAAAGTAAAATATTTTCCTTCAATTGTTCCAGATTGAAGCATTTCCTCTTCGGAGTATTCCCTTCGTTTGTACAATATCTGTCAAAAATGGTTCCCATATTTCTTCAAGATATATTTTAATCTTTATATTGCAATTTTGATTTGATTTGACCAATAGTTGATTTCATTAGTATTTTATAGCATATACTCCTAATGTGAAATGTAGAGAGAAAGAAAGAGACACACTAGGTATGAATTACATGATATACATATCATCACTTAGCACTTAAATAATAAATTATGGACAGGGAACAACCCCCTAACCTCTGGATGTTTTTTTCATGTTGGCCTCTTATTATATGCAAAGGTAGGCCTATCTTAGGCTAACAACCATACTGTAGGGGCCATAAATTATGGATCCCAAAATAGTGCACACTTGTATTAAATTAGGTTCACTATACTACAAGGGAATGGAAACCATGCAATAGTGCCTCATGGGGATGGAAGCAACCCTTAACCAAGATGATGATTGTGTTGGAAATATTTACTAGAGGCAAAGAACATTATTTGGTTCTAGCAATTACTCCTAGAAGATAATGGAACCCACAAAAAACTTGGAAAAGGTAACACTCACTATATCTTTTATCACTCTTTTAAAGTTGGGACAATAAATATCAAAGATTGATCAATGAATTCTTGAACACAAAGAACCATTGACAAATATGATTCATGTGTACAATAGCCAACAACCAGTTGTTCCAATAATGGTGTCCAATAATTATGTTAGAAAAAGCATCTACAAATCCCTTACACAACCATAATAGATTCAAACCATGAACTATAAGAACCTAACAATGGGACTAACAAAGATACAGCCTAAACAAATCTTGATCATATTCCACCCTATTGTAAGGCCCAAGAAGTAACTCTATCTTAAAGCTACACATTCCTATAGATGAAGCATAGCAATAATTGAATGAATATAGAAATAATTTCATGTACAATCATTTGATATCTTGGTTTGTGGGTTTTCCACATAATATTTTCCCTTTAACCACATTTATAGTTTGAGAAAATAAAAAAAAATTGTTTTAGATTTATATTATCATTTTGAACCAGTACACTGCCATCAAAATGCATAATCATTGGTCATCTCATGAAAATTCCTATTAATTAGCAAGATATCCTTATAAATATTTGATGCATGGATTTCTTATTAATTATCGACTGCTATGTATCCTACAACTATGGAAGGAATAGTGTTGGTGTTAGGTTTCATTTATTATTGAATTCAATGGTTTCCAAGATGTGTTGAGGAGTTTGCTCCTTGTTTAATGTTAACTGTTCCTGCACAATCCACTCATAAAATAGTGAAATGTTATGTAGAAGGGATGATTGATAGTGTTCCTTGAGGGAAGGGGGATTGTGAAAGACTTTTTATCATTGTATTGTGTATTTCCAATATGTTTGGATGTAGGGCAGACTAGGAGAATGAAGGATCACTCACTGATTGCATGATAACCCGGTCTTGAAGGGTCACTGGTTGAGGGGAAAGTCAAGGTCTGGATGATTGTGCCATTGGAGGACCCTATTTCTTTGTATTAATTTCTATTCAAATTGGATGCATGGATTTCTTGTGAATTATTAGTTGCTATGTATCCTACAACTACATCCATAAATCTGCATATACTTCTCTAGGGTTCTAAGCCACTTAGGGATCAAAATAGAGAGACTAAATCAAAATCATTCTTTGTCCTATTTCCTTTTAACAAAGTCTCAACTATCAATGATACAATATACATTTGATGCCCTATGCTATCAAATATACAAATGGAACCTAACTACAGTCAACATTTTAAAAAAATGGATATTCTTGAGCACAAGCACCAATAACATCAAATAATGGACTTAAAGCATGGGCTAGGGCATGATACCAGTAGAATGTGGTCATTTTAGAGAGCATTCATGATCAAATAAAATGCAATGCATTTGAATATGATGCCAAAGGATCGAAAGATGAAGAAATCAAATACGTTCTCTCGCACATAGCTTTCGCTCCTTCTCCCACTCCTCTATCAAATAAAAATAAAAATGATGAGGCCTTTTCACTTCTTTTTTTCATCTATACCCCGAATCTATCAGAATTCCAATGGTCAATTAAAAACCCATTGGAATACTGACACCATTGGGGCCTATTAAAAAAAAACACCACATTCGTAATAAAAAATTACCAGTCGAAAGCTTCTATCAAAATTTGGCCCCAAATGTAGTAGTGATAGGTATAAATTAGATTATATATATACATATTTAATGTTACAATTTAACTTATTTATTTTCAAAATTTTAATTAATTTACAATTGTGTGTGTGTGTGTGTACATGACATATATATATGATATATTCTTTGCCTACCAGGATATGCCTCTTGTTACTCCTTCTTTGAGCACTGATCATGTACATCGTCAGGACTCACTCAATGATGACATTAGTAGTGGATAGGTGAGTTTTTAATTTATTGATGTGTGTACACACTTTATAACATGTTTTCTTGTACAATATTTTATCAAACTTAAGATGTGTACAATGTAAATATATATTAATTTATATATCTCTTTCTTTGTAGGGATCAACACATCTTTCACAACATGATAGTCACCCTAGATCTGACCACTTAGTGAGGAGTCATCATGATGAGTCCTAGGAACTTTCATATTTGATCTAGACATATTACATATTACATATATATATTCACATATATTTGAATGAACTATATTTTATTTCTAGATCATTTTGATAGAATGTTTGACACATGATTGCTCCATATGTTTCATATTTATAGTACTTGATCTACATGATTAATATTTCTTGCATGTTATATATATACTTTCACTCTATATGTGTGCATGTGTGATGAACTGGTACATACTTTCAATCTATGTGTTTTCAATTAATACATGTGTACACATGTTTGATTCTTCATGAGTTCATGTAATTTTGATATAAGTAAATTCAATTTATGTATTTTTAAATTAGGTCCTAATTGGTCCTAATTGGTCCAATTGGTAAAGAATTAAGTCTAATTAGGTCCTAATTGGTCTAGCCAAGTCTAATTGGTCCTAATTGGTCCTAATTGGTCTAATTGGGTCCTAATTGGTCTAGAATTAAGTCTAATTAGGTCTTAATTGGTCTAATTGAGTCCAATTAGGTCCTAATTGGTCCTAATTGGTCTAATTGGTTTAGAAATAAGTCTAATTGGGTCCTAATAGGTACAAATAGGTCCTAATTGGTCCTAATAGGTCTAATTGAGTCTAATTGGGTCCTAATAGGTCCTAATTGGTCTATAATTAAGTCTAATTAGGTCCTAATTGGTCTAATTGAGTCTAATTAGGTCCTAATTGGTCCCAATTTGTCTATAATTAAGTCTAATAATGTCCTAATTGGTCTAATTGAGTCTAATTGGTCCTAATTGGTCCTAAGTCATGCTAATTGGTCCTAATAGGTCTAATTGGGTGTAATTGGGTCCTAATAGGTCCTAATTGGTCTAGAATTAAGTCTAATTATGTCCTAATTGGTCTAATTGAGTCTAATTAGGTTCTAATTGTTCTATAATTAAGTCTAATTAGGTCCTAATAGGTATAAATAAGTCTTAATTGGTCCTAATAGGTCTAATTGGGTCCTAATTGGTCTAGAATTAAGTCTAATTAGGTGAGGTAATTGGTCTAATTGAGTCTAATTAGGTCCTAATTGGTCCTAATAGGTCTAATTGGATCTAATTAGGTCCTAATAGGTCATAATTAGTCTAGAATTAAGTCTAATTAAGTCTAATTGGGTCCTAATAGGTATAAATAGGTCCTAATTGGTCATAATAGGTCTAATTGGGTCCTAATTGGATTAGAATTAAGTCTAATTACGTCCTAATTGGTCTAATTGAGTCTAATTAGGTCCTAATTGGTCCTAATTGGTTTAGAATTAAGTCTAACTAGGTCCTAATTGGTCTAATTGAGTCTAATTGGTCCTAATTGGTCCTAATAGGTTCATATTTTAGTCCTAATAGTTCCCATTTGGTCTAATTGAGTTTAATTGGGCCTAATTGGTCTAATTAGTCTAGAATTAAGTCTAATGAGGTCCTAATTGGTCCTAATTAGTCCTAATTAGTCTAATTAAGTCTAATTGGGTCTTACTAGGTCATATTAGGTCCTAATAGGGAACATATTATGTCTAATTGGTCTCACTAGGTTCATATTAAGTCAAAATAGGTCCTAATAGGTTCATGTTTTAGTTCTTATAGGTCCTAATATAGGTCTAATTGGGTGTAATTAGGTCCTAATTGGGTCCTAGTGGGTCTAATTGGTGCCTATTGGTCGTAATAGGTTTAATTGGGTCTAATTAGGTCTAATTAGGTCTAATTGGGTCTAATTAGGTCTAATTGGTCCTAATTGGTCCTAATAGGTCTAATTGGGTCTAATTGGATCCTTCTAGGTCCTAATTGGCCTAGAATTAAGTCTAATTAGGTCCTAATAAGTTTAATTAAGTCTAATTTTATCCTAATTGGTCTAATTAAGTCTAATTAAGTCCTAATTGGGTCCTAATAGGTCATATTAGGTCCCATTAGGTTCATATCGTGTTCTCAAAATAGTGCACTTCTATGAATCATTATATTCAAGAACACTCAAGAATGAGGTCTCAAAATTTGATACATAGCTCCCTAGGCATGGAGTGCAAGGATATTAAAATTGCTCTCAGCTAGAGCTAGTTAGCCTATAACCTTGCTAGTAAACCATGCAATGGCAGATTCAAAAAAAGATAAGGGCAAGAATGCCAATATCTCCAAGAATCAATATGAGTATGCAAATGCAACTAAGATAGGAATGAGAGTGCAAGCTAATCTATGAAAGGAAAGATGAAATTGTTACAACCCAAACTAATTAATCTATGTGAGCTAATCTAGAGCATGGAAATGAAGCTAATCTAAGAAAGCATAGACATGAAGCTAAGTTAAGAATACAAGATTGAAATGTAGATGTCAAAAATGCTCCAAATCTTCAAAAGCTCCAAAGTGACCTAGAAATCCTCCAACATAAAGTTAGCATAAAAAGTTGGGATCTAGAATGAAGAAGAGAGTTCTCCTTTTAAAGGAATTGAGAAAGAATGGACCATGGAGATTAAGAGGCAAAAGATTTAATCGAGGGTGGAGCTTGAAAGAGGAGCAATCCATGTGCACAAATATCCTCCAATGGGAAAATAAGAGTTGACTTTTATGTCCATATGAGACAAAAAATGCTTTTCTTCTTTTTATAAAATAAGAATAATGCTTTATTTGTGCAACTTAGGATAAGAGGAAAAGTGGGGGCTTTTTTATTTAATAAAAGGGGAGGAAATTCCTTTTAATTAAATAAAGACTTAGGATAAAATGGTTAGCCCATGTGATATAATTGAGTAAATGATGAAACTAGGATTTGATCAAGAATAAGCAATTGAAGAACTTAGCAAATATGCTAGCAAGGGGTTACTAGTCTAGGTGACCATTTTTAGGTGTATACATTTTCCCCTCTTTGACTAATGTGTGATCGATTTGGGAACACATTACTTCAAAGAATAGATCAGCCAAGAAGGAAATAGATAGAGATCTGACTCTAAAGAATGAAGTGCAGAGAGATAGCAAATCCTGCATGGTCACCTGGTAGCGATAGTATTGAACACCTAGGAAAGAGATGGACAGTATCAGAACTTGAGACGAGAACTAATATGTCAAGCACAAAGATAGATCGATCAGAGTAAATGGAATGGTTAAGCATATGCTCTAGAGAATAGCCAATAGAATATGATGTGTCCGCCCCCTCGGGATCAAAAGTGAAATTAGGTAGAGGGAATGTAGAAGCAAGAGAGATAGGATCAAATCACTAGAAATCATAATCAAAGATGAAAGATGATAGAATAACCATCAAGCAGTGAAGATATGCTCCAGTGAAGAGAGATGAAATGAATGAGAGACTAGAAAGGTGAGAGAGATGGGGGTGAAGAGGTGAATAATTCCCTAGCAAAGATCAAAGGATCAGGCCTCAAAAGGGTCAGCTAACTGCATGGAAGAAGGAGAAATGCAATTTGGGTGATCGAGATTAACTTAGATTTTGGTCTGGATCCCAAAATAAATAGAAAAGAACGTGAGATGAAAGACAAGAAGTGAAAGACATGATTGGGAAGAAGTGAAAGGTGAGTGCAGTTTGATTAACAAGTCTGTGAAAGATAAAGGAGAGCTTTCTCCATATGCAATATGCAAAACTAAACTAACATGAACCTAATAATGCAAGCTACATGAAAAGTTGTTTACTTGCAAGGTTACAAAGCCACTAGACTCTAATATTCATCATCAAGCATTATTGGTAGGATCGCAAGATCATACAATACACAATAGCATAACTATGTGGATCTAAATATGATGTATATTAGATAGAAATGTGGAAATCCCACCTAGGCATCAAAGACATGTAGGTCAAGATGACTAGTGTAGTGAGATTTCCTAAGTTTAGTATAGCAAGATTATACTCACATCGAGACACAAGAAAGTCAAGATGACTACAAGTATGCACTTGTGAAAAATAGTCAAGGATAATACCTTGTAGATCTCAATGTCAAGTGGAACAAGCATAAATGCTAATGACAGTGAGGACCAACAAAATATACCCACAAGCAAAAAGCAAATAAAACATGTTCTCATGCCCCAGTCTTCTAGCTCGGCATCATCGAAAACTATTAGGGAGAGAACACTCAGCAAATAAATCATAATAGAACAACACACAAAGAAAATAAAGTCAAACAACTCTTAGTGAGCTAAGTGTTTAAGTATGTGTGTGTGGGTCATAGAGTTAAACTTTGAGTATCGCATCTTCCAGTGATAAATATTGCATCATTGAGACTGGGGGTAGGATATCTGATAAGTGTTAAGAAACACTCAATGCTAGGGTAGTGTTGAAAAACATAGTTGGGGTGGTGTTGAAAAACATGTTTGCAAGGTGCCTAAGAAACCTAGATGTACAAAGAGACCCAAGATAAGCTAGAACAATGGATGCCCCCTAGACTAAGACAAGAGTCAATTCCAAGCTAGGAGAGGCAAAGCGAGAAGTGGAGCGAATGAGCACTATGCAAGATTGATAGACATAGGTGCAAGGGTCCCAAGTAGCACCTGTTTCCAAGTTTTCACCACTTGATAGTTTTTTTTAGGACTTTTTCAAATTTTTTATATTTTGCTACCAAGGCGCTTGTTTCCAAGTTTTCACCAAGGCACTTTTTCAATTTTTTCATCATTTTTTTTTTTGAATTTTTGAATTTTTTTATTTTCTTAGAAGGAGGCAAGCTTTTAGATAATGCTCCTTGAAAGGATAAACCATGATATGCCAAGGATTCAAAAGGATATGCTCAAAGATGCTGATAGGGAAAGAAAGATGGAAGAGAAAAATGGAGGATAAGGTTTTATGTAAAGCGGGTGAGGTTGGAAGATAGGAGGAATATGCAAATGAGGAAAAAGGATAGAAGGTAGAAGGATAATGAATGGAAGGATTGTGAAAGGGTAGATGGAAATGAAGGCAAGATCAACATCAACACACACCTTGAAGGGTGGCAAGAGGATGGAGGAAATGTGAATGAAGGAATACGAGAAGGAATATGGTGAATGTTTAGCAGAGGTTGTGGTTCAGGCGCATGGAATGGAAGAATGTTTTTGGAAAAAAATGAAGTGGAAGACTTTGGAAGCTTGAATGTCAACTTCACTTGTTGTTCAACATGAGACTCTCCTAAGAGAGACTTTGGAATCCATATAGTTATAGGCTTTTTATTTCATTTTGATGAATTAGAGAGAATATCTTCAATGATGGATTTTGGAACCCATACTTGTCTTATAGTTTTCTTCTTAGATAACTCTTTTGACTTTATGTGTCCATGTCAATTAGAGGAGACATGGTGATCTTTTTTTAATGGATTCTTGTATTGCTTCTTTTTCTTGTATTGAACATTCAAGTTACTTCCAAAAGACTTGGGACTTGTGGAAGAAGAAGGAAGATATGAATGGTTTAAATGGGTGGGTGGATGAAAAGGATTGAAGGGTATGCATCTATGTTGATCTTGAGGAAAGATAGGATATGGAGGGATGTAAGGACCCAAGATGGATGAAAAATTAGGAGAGTTAGGAGGGGAAAGTGAAGGGACATAAGGATCCAAGATGGATGGCATACGTGAAGCCTTTGGTATTGGTGGAGGAAGTCTAAGGATGGAAGTTAAAGATGCAAAAGGATAATCAACAAGTTCATTAGCATCTATATGACAACCAAGGACATCAACATCTTTAAAGTGAGCATTAGGATTTGCAATAGGATCATGAACATCTTGAATAGGAGAAACTTCTTTGATAGGATTGTTCACAGCTTGCGAAGACTTAGGAAGAGTAGAAAGTGAAAGTGAACATGGAGTGGTAGAACAAGAAGATGGAAGACTTTGATCTTAAAAAGGAGCTTCGAATAGCATAAGCGTATCATTTTTCTCTTGATTTTCAATAGGCTTAACATCGGAAGTAACAACACCATTTTTAATAACCTTAATGGAAGTATTTTTTGGAAATATAGATGTAGTAACTAAGAGGGGGGGTGAATTAGTTAACCACAAAATATTACCACTAATCCCTTAAATATCTTAACAAATTATTTACTATGTCACTCAGTAAATATATAGAGAAATGCTGAAAACTTGATCCTTGAAGTGTGTAATTATTAAACTATTCTTAAGCATTCATCATTGATTAACTTACATGAATAAAGAAAATAACATGAACACAAGAGACACTAGATTTACCATGGAAACCCAATATGGGAAAAACCACCAATGTAACTAGTTACTATTTTTCACTCTTCTGAAGTGATGCCTGATTAGAAGCCAACCCGGTAAAAGGTTACAAAACACACTGTTAGGTGTGACCTTGTTAGAGGATTTAATCACCCTACTAGGAGTGGCCTTGTAAGAGGTCTTGAAACAATTCAATAGAACTGTTACCTTGTTAGAGGATTTACAAAATGGTTGTTAAACCAACTCGGTTAAGAGATTTTGATATCACTACTACAATTGCTAGAGAGTAACAATGAAATGACCTGCAACTGAATTGCTGAATATAGATCTCTATTCTGTTTCACTAGATCCTTACTGATCAATTAAATCTTTGCTACTCCTCAAGGATATCTGACCATCCTTCAAAATTCACACACACCTTTCTTCAAAATGATTTTTGCATGTTGTATATATCTTATTCACCATTTGACCTTCTATATATATATGCCATTTCATAATCATTTAGATTGACAAGTCAGCACTAATAATTATTATAATAGTCGGCTAGGATAAACAAACTATAATAACAAAATTCTTTGAAAGGGCCGACCTTGCTCAGTAAACATTAATCCTCAAAAGATTTCCTTCGATGACCAAGAGAACTCGGTAACCACAGTGAATTCTGCAACATCCTTTGGAGACCGAGAGAGCTCGGTAACCACTAATTTTCCTTCAATAACCAAGGAGGCTCGGTTAACACTATTATCCTGTCATGTTTCCTTTAGACACCCGAGAGAACTCGGTAGACACTAAAACCGCCTAGCTGACCAACTGAGCTCGGTAGATACTGAGAACCACTTAGCTGACCAATTGAGCTCGGTAGATACTGAGAACTGCTTAGCTGACTGACTGAACTCAGTAGATACTGAGAACCGCTTAGCTGACCGATTGAACGTGGTAGATACTGAGAGAAATAATTGATATGACATTTGTGTGACATCAAAGACAACAGATAGCTAATCCAACAATGTCCTTCAGACAATTGTATCCAACAATCTCCCTCTTTGGCATTGATGGCAACAAAACATGTCATAGCACAATGAAATTTCATAGAGAAACCAAGAGTAAGAAACATATCCTTAGCTTCATTCTGGTTACCATCATCTTCAACCTTCTTTCTCTGACTGAGAACTCTCCCTCTTAACTTCTCAAATTATTCTTCTTAGAAATTTCTTGAAATGACAGTAAACTCTCCCTCTTTGACAACACATGCCAAAGACAACTTACACAGTTTTGGTAAATATCAATGTACCTTATGTACTGATTCATATGTAATGATTCCCTGACTATGCTACATCAACTGATTGATCTTCAACATGTTCTAGTTGATGCATCACTAAAACTTTATTTAGTGAACCTCGGATAGGGGAGTGACCCCTAACTTGCCTCTTAGATACAAGAATGCATCCTTAGGTAGTGGTTTGGTGAAGACATCTGCAATTTGTTCTTTTGTATGAATATATTCCAATCTGATTTCCTTGTCCTGCACCAATTCTCTGACAAAGTGATATTTAATTGCAATGTGCTTAGTTTTGGAATGCATTACTGGATTCTTTGAAATATTTATTGTTCTTGTATTATCACAAAACATAACAACTGGTTCTTTGATCTCAACCTTCATGCCTTCCAAAAGCTATTTAAACCATATAATATTAGAGTAGTTTACTACTGTAGCAACATATTCTGCTTCTGTTGTGGATTGGGATGTGTAGTTTTGCTTTTTACTAGTCCAAGATACTAACCTCTTGCCAAGAAAGAATGCTCCACCACTTGTACTCTTTGTGTCATCAATGTTTCCTGCCCAATCAGCATCAGTAAACACTTTTAAATCTAGATTGCCTCCAAATTTATACCACAAGCCATAATCTTCAGTTCCTCTTAAATACCTCAAGATTCTTTTGATTTCCATCATGTGATTTTCTCTGGGTTTAGCTGAGAATCTTGCCACTATTCCAACTACTAAGGCAATATCAGGCCTTGTGTGTACCACATACTGTAATTTTCCAATCATTGATCTGTATAAGGTCTAATCTACTTCTTTTGAATCATCATCTTTGGTAAGCTTCAATCCAGTACACATGGGTGTACCAACAGGTTTTGAATCTTCCATACCAAATTTCTTAAGTATTTCCCTGATATATTTAGACTGGGTAATGTAGATACCATTTTTGTTCTACTGAATCTAAAGTCCAACAAAGAATTTTATCTGACCAAACATAGACATTTCAAATTCTTTGTTCATAAGCTCTAAATTTTTTTTGCACTGATCATCATTTCTTGTAAACACAGTATCATCCACAAATATTTCTGCCAAAGCAATTTTGTTATTTGATCCTTCTTTGATGTATAAATTGTTCTTGTCATTAGCCCTTTTGAAATTAATCTGAGTAAGATAGTTATGTAATATTTCATACCATGCTCTAGGAGCTTGTTTTAGACCATACAATGCTTTGTGTAATTTTCAAACCATATCCCTTTTGTCTGGATCAATAAAACCTTCAGGTTGCTCAATGTAGACTTCTTCCTCAAGAATACCATTGAGAAAAGAAGATTTGATATCCATCTGATATACCTTAAATCCTTTATGTGCTGCATATGCAAGTAAAGTCCTCACACCTTCTAATCTTGCAATAGGAGAAAAAGTCTCTCTATAATCTATTCCTTCTTCTTGAGAATATCCTTTACATACCAATCTTGCTTTGTTTCTTGATACTTGACCGTCTTCATTCAACTTATTTCTGAATACCCATTTTGTCCCAATTACATTTTTATCTTTAGGCTTAGGTACAAGAGTCCATGTCTTATTTTTCTCTATTTTATCTATTTCTTCATTCATAGCTTCAATCCAACTTTCATTTTCTAATGCATCTTTGACATTTTTAGGTTCAAAATCAGCAAATAAACATGTACCTTTTAGTTTACTTCTTGTCATAGTACCATCTGATTTGTTTCCAATAATCTCATCTGGTTTATGATGCTTTCTGACGTACTTGGCTAATATAGGTTCCTTGCTTCCTGAATGAGTTATATTGTCATCTTCTTCATCTTCAGGTTCAGATTGCTCAGGCTCGGTAGATACTTGCTTGGTAGCT
Source organism: Chamaecyparis obtusa (assembly GCA_027943335.1). Classification (NCBI taxonomy): domain Eukaryota; kingdom Viridiplantae; phylum Streptophyta; class Pinopsida; order Cupressales; family Cupressaceae; genus Chamaecyparis; species Chamaecyparis obtusa. The sequence continues at coordinate 97,367 of BSBK01002458.1, read as the reverse complement.
TCAGACTGAGACTCAGTACTTTGTGACTCGGTCTGAACTTCTTCTTGTGACTCGGTTACTGTACTGGGCTCGGTAGATGTAGTTTCCTTACATGTGTCTGGCACTGTATCAGGTTCGATGTAAACAAATTTTCTGTAGTCCTCTGGTTCCTTTTTGCTTTCTTCTTCAATCTTTTCTGCAAACTCATCAATTCTCACATGTGCACTTTCTATGATTTTGTGAGTAGACAAATTTAGACATCTATATGCCTTAATTTTGCAAGAATATCCCAAAAATATTCCTTCATCACTTTTTACATGAAATTTTCCTTTTCTAGATTCTTTCAAGATGTAACATTTACTACCAAATACTTTTAGGTAACTTACATTTGGTTTGTAGCCATACCATAGCTCATATGGTGTCTTGAATGTGTCTTTTCTTAGTTGTACTCGGTTCAAGGTATGAACTGCAGTGCTGATAGCTTCCTTCTAGTATTTCATAGCAATGTTCTTTTCAATCATTAGAGTCCTTGCATAGTACATGATAGATCTGTTCCTTCTTTCAGCTATTCCATTCTGCTTAGGAGTTCTCGGGGCTGATACCTGTCTTTTGATTCCTCTTTCAATGCAGAAATTATTGAATTCATGGGAGATGAATTCACCACCTCTGTCTGATCTCAAGCATTTTATTCTTTTTCCTGTTTCCTTTTCTACTCTTGCTAAATACCATTTGAACTTCTCAAATGCTTCAGACTTTTCTCTTAAATACATAACAGTCATCATTCTAGAATAATCATCAACAAAGAGAATAAAGAATTTTTCTCCGGTATAGCTCTCAATTCCAATAGGTCCACATAAATCAGTATGCACAATTTTCAAAATATCTTTAGACTGATAGCTTTTACTTTTGAAACTAGACTTTCCCATTTTACCAATTTGACAATTCTTGCATAGACCAACATCAGGTTTCTTCAAAGTAGGAATACCTCTTACTTTCTTGAATTTTATTATTTTCATCATGTTGTCAAAATTTACATGACATAACCTTTTGTGCCATAACCAACTTTCTTCAATTTGAGCAATAAAACATGAGTAATCACCAAGATCAAGATAAAACAAGTTACCTTTGGTTTGTTTGCCTGATCCTATCAGTTTTCCTTTATCATCCAGCAGTCTCGCTTTGCCATTCATGAATTCAACCTTGAATCCAATGTTGATTAGCTGTGCTACACTTAGAAGATTATACTTTAGTCCTTCGACCCAATATACATTATCACATATAAGTTCTTTGGTTAATGAAATTCATCCCTTTCCTTTTATACAATAGGGTTCATTGTTTCCAAACCTTACATTACCACCATCAAAGTTTTCAAAGTGTTCAAACTTGGTCCTGTCACCAGTCATATGATGTGAACATCCACTATCTATAATCCATGTATCATTCTTGCTTATATGAGAGATAAGTGCCATCTCATCTTCATCATTATTAGATTCATCTTTTACAGCAATGAAAACAATTTCTTCTTCACTATCATCTGAATCTTTAGCTAAGAAACATGTTTTCTTACCTTTATCCTTGAATGATTTGAAATTTTTCCTGCCATTGTACTTGTAATTTTTCTTCTCATCTTTGCTTTTCTTGTTTGGACACCTAGATGCAATATGACCAATTTCTTCACATGAAAAATAGATTAAGGGAGTTTTACCTCTTTATTTTTCTCTGCCTCTTGAATACTTCTTTGTAAGTAATGCTTCAATAACTTCAAGATCGCTATCAGAACTTTCCTCTGATTCTTCTTCACTTTCTGATTGGATTTTCTTCCCTTTCTTGAGTAAAATTTTGGCCTCAAAAGTGGATTCAATATTTTTAGAAGTTGGAACATAGTTGTCATAGTTATCTAGTTCAAAGGCTGTCAATCTTCCAACTAAGGCATCCAAAGTTATATTGTGATTTTCTTCACATCTTCTTTCTTGAATAGCAGAAACTCTTATTGCATAAATTGGGAGTAATGTTCTAAGAACCTTACTTATAACTGTTTCATCATCAATTTTTCCTCCAGAAGCTCTGATTGCACTAACACTTGTCTTGATCCTTTCAATATATTTTGCAATGTTTTCTTCTTCTTTCATTTTCATTTGATCAAACTTTCCTCTTAGGCTCTTTGCTTTGGCTCTCTTCACATTGTCATCACCACCATAGATTTTCTTCAGCTTGTTCCACATTTCATGAGCAGTTGTGCAGTCTTTGATTTCATCAAATTCTTCATAGCTAAGAGCTGATGCAATGTCTATCATCATAGTGTTATGGTTCTTCTTCTCTGTAATGTCTTCAATAGTTAATGTGCCAGTAGGAATTGTATATTCTTGATCAATATATTTACATCCTAAATCACCAATGGAAGCCAGATGTAATCTCATGAGACCTTGCCATGCTGAAAAGTTATTTCTATTAAGCCTTGGAATTTCTCTTTTGTAAGACATCTTGATCTTTAGCTTAGGTCCTTGAAACCCTTCCTGCAAGCACCAAAAGCTCTGATACCAATTGTTGGAAATATAGATGCAGTAACTGAGAGGGGGGGTGAATCAGTTAACCACAAAATATTACCACTGATCCCTTAAATATCTTAACAAATTATTTACTATGCCACTCTGTAAATATACAGAGAAATGCTGAAAACTTGATCCTTGAAGTGTGTAATTATTAAACTATTCTTAAGCATTCATCACTGATTAACTTACATGAACAAAGAAAATAACATGAACACAAGAGACACCAGATTTACCATGGAAACCCAATATGGGAAAAACCACCAATGTAACTAGTTACTATTTTTCACTCTTCTGAAGTGATGCCCGGTTAGAAGCCAACCCGGTAAAAGGTTACAAAACACACTATTAGGTGTGACCTTGTTAGAGGATTTAATCACCCTACTAGGAGTGGCCTTGTAAGAGGTCTTGAAACAATTCAATAGAATTGTTACCTTGTTAGAGGATTTACAAAATGGTTGTTAAACCAACTCGGTTAAGAGATTTTGATATCACTACTACAATTGCTAGAGAGTAACAATGAAATGACCTGCAACTAAATTGCTGAATATAGATCTCTTTTCTGTTTCACTAGATCCTTACTGATCAATTAAATCTTTGCTGCTCCTCAAGGATATCTGACCATCCTTCAAAATTCACACACACCTTTCTTCAAAATGATTTCTGCATGCTGTGTATATCTTATTCACCATTTGACCTTCTATATATATATGTCATTTCATAATCATTTAGATTGACAAGTCGGCACTAATAATTATTATAACAGTCAGCTAGGATAAACAAACTGTAATAACAAAATTATTTGAAAGGGCTGACCTTGCTCGGTAAACATTAATCCTGAAAATATTTCTTTTGGTGACCGAGAGAACTCTGTAACCACAGTGAATTCTACAATATCCTTTGGAGATTAAGAGAGCTCGGTAACCACTAATTTTCCTTCAATAACTGAGGAGGCTCGGTTAACACTGTTATCCTATCATGTTTCCTTTAGACACCTGAGAGAACTCGGTAGACACTAAAAACCACCTAGCTGACTGACTGAGCTTGGTAGATACTGAGAACTTCTTAGTTGACTGACTGAGCTCAGTAGATACTGAGAACCGCTTAGCTAACCGACTGAACTCGGTAGATACTGAGAACCACTTAGCTGACCGACTAAACTTGGTAGATACTGAGAGTGATAATTGATATGACATTTGTGTGACATCAAAGACAACACATAGCTAATCCAACAATGTCCTTCAGACAATTGTATCCAACAGTATCATCTTTGGAAAGTGTAAGCGTAGTAAGGTTATTTTGATTGTCAATAAGCTCAATAGTGTAAGTAGCAGCTTGATCTTGCTTAGGAGAAGACTTAAGCGGATGAGAGACATCATGAAAAGGATTGGATGACATGCAAGGTTCTTGATCTTGATCTTTCTTTATATTCTTTTCTTTATCATTTTTAGAGTCGTCTTGACATGGAGCCACTTCTAAGGATGAGGAAGCATGTTGGGATTGTATGGAAGGCTTTGGAAAAGATGGTGAAGGACTAGCTGAAGTAGGGCATTATAGCATATAAAGGCTTAGGCTCTTTAGGTTTAGCATTATTGAAAGTATTTACATCCAAGTGAAGGTTAGCTTAAGTTTCTTTAAGAGGTAGCCCTTGAGGATAACTATAGGGAGCCATATGAAAAGTATTAGGATTTTTGTTGGATGAAGGATTTGTGAAAGATTTGGAAGACTCTGAAGCTTTAGGAAATGTACGAGCAGTAGGGGATGGAAGGGAACCATCACAAGACAAAGGTTCAACATTAACATGATCTTTCTTGAGAGTGCAATCTTTATCTTTAGCATGAGAATTTGTAGAGGAAGGATTCTTATAATATTGACATTTCATATCTACGCAGTACATTTTATATTCCTCAATAGAAGTGGATGCATCATCTAGGTATTGTTGATAGAAATCATCAAAGTCTCTTGCAAAATTTGAATCATATGGATCACCATCACGATCTATCCAATGTGGTAACCCATTTCCAGTAAGCACAAGCCTAAAACTAGGAGTACTCTTAGGAATAGAGGTGTCATAGGTATCACAAGGGCTATCATATTGCTCATCATGGTATGTCATGATAACAGAAATAAGACTCTTGGGAGAAGTAGAAGAGGAATGAGATTGTGAAGAAGAGGAAAGTGAAGACCTAGTGGAAGAAGAAGACTTGGATAATGAAGAATGCAAATAATGTCTAGAAGAGTCATGATGAGACTTGGAAGATGAAGAAGGTGAATAATGTTTAGAAGAAGGAGGTTCTGACATGATCATGTCTATGATTCTAGCAAAGGCATCTGATTCAAGCATCTTTTCTTTCATTTTAGCCTTAAGTTTATTATCCATGCGATCGTTCAAGGAATAGTACTCTTTGAATTTAGCAATGAGGTCGAGATCATCCATTCTCAAGAGAGGTTCCATAACAAGATAGTTGAAATTTGTGTTTCTAGAAGAGGAAGAATCAAGCATGGAAGTGACAGAAGAGATGAAATAGAAGAAGGTAGACTAGATAATAAGAGGAAAGGAATCAAGAAGACATGAAGAGTTTAGGAAGAAGTGGAAGAATCATGAAGGAAGAAGAGAAAGAAAGAAAATGGGAGACTAGGAAGACATGGGAGAAATAGAAGAAAGGAGACCAAGAGTCATTTTGTGAAAATCAATACCATTGAAAGTCATTAGGATATTGAGCAACATGTCAGGGTACCTAAGATCTGAGATCTAGACCAACCAAGGAAGACTGAAAATTGTTGAAACTGGATAGAAAACAAAAAGATTTTGAGTGACACTTTCCAGGCAATCAGGGTGATACTTTAAGACTAGGTGATATTTCAAGCTACACAGGGTGATACTTTCCAAGTTAATAGCATGACACTTTCCAAGTGAGCAGGGTGATAGTTGTGCAGGGATGAAATGTCACATGATATTTCTCAGAATAGGGAGTGACACTATTTAGTGTTGCATGACTCTTTGACTAGTGAACATGAAAAACTTAGTTTTGAAAGCAATTGATCAATGTTTCAGTTTGAAGGTCAATTTCACAGTCTAGAATACAGTAACAGAAGATAATGGACAAGTTTGCAAATAGTAGGTGATCAAACATGTCATAGAACACTTGCACAAGGGCAAAAGCAACCTTGCCAAGACAAGCACTTGTGATATCAAAATTGAAAAACTTATGAATACTACCGTGATGTTGAATATGCAAGAACATTTACACAGGTATATCATAACAAGAACACTTCAAGCACTTACTACCTAGAAGGACAAAGGCTCAATACTTAGCAACTTGGCCCACACTTGATGTCCCATTGCCTCACACAAAGTGGTTTCCCACAATAGATATTGGCTTTGTCATGGAAGTTCTAAAGACACAACCAAAGGAATACATATGGTGAGTAATCTTGGGGTGATCCAGGTTATTCCACTTGGATCAATCCTTGCACCAAGAAGCTAAGTGGAAAAATAGGGCGGTTTCTATCTATGGTTCTTAGTAAGGGCTTCCATTCATAGCACCCCTCTTGCTCCTCATAAAGGACTAGGACCTCATGGCCTCAAGAGTATCTTAAGCATTCTTGCTTAACATTTTCCTCATGGTCACAATCCCACAAGTACTCACATCAAGAAAAGACAAGTACTATGTCTACCAAGGTTTTGCATCCTCAATAGCCTTGAGATTATAGTGGGTTGGAATAGCTTTGTATTAGCTTGTCCCCACTTGGGTCATTCCTCTTGATTTATCAAGAGCAGGCCCGCTAAAGGATTCTAAGAACTAAAAAAAAAGTGGATCAACTTGTGAGGTTCAAGGTTTTTGTTTCACCACAAGGGTGAAGAGCATACTCCCCTATCTCAAAGTTTTTTCCAAACACACCAAAAAGAGTTCAATTACCCTCTTGCTTTCAAAATCCAAAGATGGGTCAAGATTTTCTAGTTCACCACAAGGGTGAAGAGCATACTTCTCCTACCACCCAAGAATTCCTACAATAAGATCTTAAGTGCCTAATAAATGGAACAATTAGTATATGCCACACTTAAAAAGAAAGCAATTAAACAAGCACTTGATTTGGTTTTTATGCTTAGGGCAGCCCTACAAAAACTATTAGTAGCCCTCTTTGACATGCAATTTTGGAAAAGTATTCAAGTAAGAGGCACCTACAAGCACAACTTGTTAGCCCCAAAATGGTAAGCACATAAAAAATAAGATAGTCTGCAAGTAAAATAGCCGAACAAATGGCAAAATTTAAAAATGAAACTAACATGGTTGGATTAGGCTCAGAAAGAGCTTTCCAATGATATATCACACTTCAATTTTTGATACTGTATGTAAAAATTTCTCAAAAATGGGTGCCAGTTACAGAAAACCTGAAACTTGGAAGATAAAAAAAAAAAGCTAAAAATAAGCTCACTGCTAGGTACAAGTGATAGTATAGTCAACAGAAGTATTGTGTGACACTTCGTTGCATACTGGTGCAATAGTTTACCTTGGTGAAATAGTTCACCTTACCTGCAGGAGATAGAATACATAAAATAGTGTGATATTATCTATCAAACAGGGTGACACTTTTAACTAGTAAAGTGTCACTCTGCTATACAAGAAGCTATCATGCGACACTGGTAAAAATTGTCACAAAACACTCTGAGACAGTGCACCAGAGACCGAAAAAAAAAAGCTAAAAATTGATGAAAAATTTAATAGAAATGTAGAAAATAAAGGACAAAATGCTCATGTTTTGCCCCACAGTGGGCACCAAAAATGTGTACTCAAAATAGTGCACTTCTATGAATCATTATATTCAAGAACACTCAAGAATGAGGTCTCAAAAATTAATCCATATCTCCCTAGGCATGGAGTGCAAGGATATTAAAATTGCTCTCAGCTAGAGCTAGTTAGCCTATAACCTTGCTAGTAAACCATGCAATGGGAGATTCAAAAAAAGACAAGGGTAAGAATGCCAATATCTCCAAGAATCAATATGAGGATGCAAATGCAACTAAGCTAGGAATGAGAACGCAATCTAAGCTATGAAAGGAAAGATGCAAGTGTTACAATCGAAACTAATTAATCTATGTGAGCTAATCTAGAGCATGGAAATGAAGCTAATCTAAGAAAGCATAAATATGAAGCTAAGTTAAGAATGCAAGAATATAATGTAGATGCTAAAAATGCTCCAAATCTTCAAAAGCTCCAAAGTGACCTAGAAATCCCGCAGCATAAAGTTAGCATAAAAAATTGGGATCTAGAATGAAGAAGAGAGTTCTCCTTTTAAAGGAATTGAGAAAGAATGGACCATGGAGATTAAGAGGCAAAAGATTTAATCAAGGGTGGAGCTTGAAAGAGGAGCAATCCATGTGCACAGATATCCTTCAATGAGAAAATAAGAGTTGACTTTTGTATCCATATGCGACAAAAAGTGTTTTTCTTCTTTTTATAAAATAAGAATAATGCTTTATTTGTGCAACTTAGGATAAGAGGAAAAGTGGGGGCTTTTTTATTTAATAAAAGGGGAGGAAATTCCTTTTAATTAAATAAATACTTAGGATAAAATGGTTATCCCATGGGATATAATTGAATAAATGATGAAACAAGGATTTGATCAAGAATAAGCCATTGAAGAACTTAGCAAATATGCTAGCAAGGGGTTACTAGTCTAGGTGACCATTTTTAGGTGTATACACATATTATGTCTAATTAGGTCCTAGAATTAGTCTAATTAAGTCTAATTGGGTCCTAATAGGTCATATTAGGTCCTAATAAATTCATATTATGTCTAATTTGGTCCTAATTAGTCTAATTAAGTCTAATTAGGTTCTAACATGTCATATTAGGTCCTAATAAGTTCATATTATGTATAATTGGTCTAACTAGGTTCATATTAAGTAAAAATAGGTGTAATTGTGTCCTAATTGGGTCTTAGTGGGTCTAATTGGGTCCTAATTGGTAGGTAATTGGTCCTAATAGGTCTAATTGGGTTTAATTAGGTCCTAATTGGGTCTAATTGTGTCTAATTGGGTCCTAATTAGGTCTAATTGGTCATAATTAGTCCTAATAGGTCCTAGTCAGGTCTAGTTAGGTATAATAGGTCATAATAGGTCATAGTTAGGTCTAATACCTATCCTAAAAGGTCCTAATACCTATCTAGTTAGGTCTAATTGGTAGATAGTTGGACATCTAATTGGTCCTAATAGGTGAAGTAATTGGTCCTAATTTGTCTAATAGATCCTAATAGGTCCTAGTTAGGTAGATAGTTAGGTCTAATTGGTCCTAATTGGTCTAATAGGACCAAATAGGTCTACAGTTAGGTCTAGTTGAGTCTAATAGTTCCTAGTTGTTCCTTTAATAGGTCCTAATTGGTCTAGTTACCTGTCAAATTGGTCCTAATAGGTCTAGCTAGGTTTAGTTAGGTCTATATGGACCTAATAGGTCCTAATACATCTAATTGGTTAGACTAATGAGTCCTAATAGGTCTAATTGGTCCTAATAGGTCCTAGATAGGTGTACTTGGTCCTAATAGGTCCTAATTGCTAACAATTAGTCTTATTAGGTCTAATTAACTCTAAAATTAAGCATTACAATATCACATTTACATGATTCATTAAGACAAGTCGTGACCATTGACCAGTTTCACAACAAGTAATGATAATCATGCCATTGTCTCTCTTAGGAATAATATAATTATGCTAAGAATTACTTTTCCCATCATGAAATGCATTTAGATGTCAACCCAAGGATGTAGACTTGAAATGGGATAGCACAGTTTGTGCACTAAGTTCTTCTAAGAGTCATAACATCTATGTTGCAGGAAGATAAAATGCATGAATAGATCATATGCTATTGCTGCAAGAAAGTAATACACACTTAACTACTTAATGGAATGACTACAGAAAGCTTGTAAACTTATCCTAAACCTATCTAGCAACTCAAAGCATTCACTATGTCTATCTCTGCAAGTGTTGCAGGAACATCCATAGTAGTAATGCAACAAGAATAAAATAGTAACTTCTACTTGAAAGCACAAAAAATATAGTAAGAAACTCTACTCTAACTTAATCTAATCCACCTCCCAAGTGGGCCCCCTTGGTTGGATTTTTCTAACTACTAACACAGAAGATACTCCAAAATTACTCTTTCATTAAATTCTTCTTAACTGGTTACATAACAATTGAACAACTCATGAAAAAAAAAAAATATCAACTTCTACTATACTGAATACATCATTCTATATTTTCTCATTACCTAACTAAGTCGATCAAATCCCTTTATAAAGAGGATTGATGCTTATTGAAAATATAACAGAAAAGTCTGATTAAGTCTTTCCAAATTAGGAGGAGATAAAACAATGATGACATATTACAATAAGCACAGATAACAGAATAACAACACTGAGGGAATATAGCATAACTATTTCCTATATCTTCTGGAATGATAGCTCCTTCTCAGGAGAGGCATATCCTTTAGAATCATGTTGGATTCTTTCACCATGGCTAGTCCTATAATGCTCATTCTTTAATGCGGTTGCACCACTCTTTGTACTGCTCCTTGCTTACCTGGCAGGTTAGTAGCATTTGGTGTACATATATATCTTCAAGTCAACATTTCAACTCCTGCTCAAATGTTAGAACATAGCTTAAAATAGCTATATGAAGTACTGCATTATATATATAATAGTCAGCAAAATAGGCTATTCTAACTACCCATAGCCTTTGCAGCTCTAGTTGTATTTATAACAAGTTCACATAGGTATAGGCTCATAAATGTTTTAGAAATGTCTTATTAGAGAATAAAGAGTGTCAACAAAGTATAAAGATTATAAAAAAATGGAGATAATAAATTGTCTCATCATCTACCCCCTACTGAAGATAATTCTTGTCCTCAAGCATTGCATTTTCTGGCTAAAGACCTGAAATCACTGGCAATTATCTTTCCCTTCTTTCCACTCTTGAAAGTGTAATAAAATCCCCTTTTTCTTACCAAGTAATCTCCTCGGTGTTCTTCCAGCAACTAATCCAATCTGGTGGTATTGATGTCATATAGGGGCCATAGGAGTGTAGGTGGCTAAAAAGACAAAGGCATCCACAATTCCCTTATGATCTAATGCCCCAACTGCATATATCAGGTTGCTGTATTTGTTGCTGCCTCAAAGTTGATTGGGCTATGTGGATCTACTTTCTTAAAGGCCTATGGTAATCTATTCCACCGACTTCTTACCCCTACAAGACCTCTTTGAAATGAAAAGTAGGGAAGTCCCTGGTATTCTCTGTAGACCCTGTCTCTTAATGCAAACACCTTCTCCCTGATTTCAGGCTTCTGTTTCCCATAGGTCAAATTGAGCCAATCCCTCAAGAAGGCATCAGGCTTATGTGATTCAGCCCTTAATGGTAAGGGTTTATATTTCTATAGATCCCTATAAATATTCAACTGTAAGTCATAGTTTCCTTCATTATGCATCCATGACATCAAAGCTCTCAAATGAACATCCTCTATATAGAGAAAAGGATTCCACTTTGTTTCATGTGGGATGACAAAGTTATGCAAATATAGTTCACATAGTAAATTTTTCTACCATGGGGGAAGAGTTTGATATATTCCATAAAAATCTTGGGCTGACTTGAATTCACAATCAATACCCTTCATTGTAATCATAAGTTGAAATAAAAGAAATTGTTCTTTTAAACAAATAGCATATACCCTAGGTGGCAATCTACAAGCTATGACCTGATCAACTAGTTTTAGGGCTTTGTCTATTTGTTGTTTTTGTTTCTTTATCTACTCCTTAGGAGCTCCAATTTTCTCATCCTTATTAAATAGCCCTTTCTACATTTGATCTCTTTCCTGTCTCCACTAGGTCTTCTGAAAAACAAAATGATTGTATAGATTAAAGAGTGCAGACTGAATTGTTGGTGAGGGAAATTCTTACAGTTGAGCTTTCTTTTTCTTTTCTTTGGCAACTTGCTGAAAATACTGAGTGAACCATGTGGATTTGTAGGGCATAATGGAAACATTGGAATACACAAGGTGCTACGGAGGAGTTTCTTGAACATTCACAAGAATGCTCTCCTATGCTACCTCGGGGCTTTTCTCAGGCATACCCTGGTCATCATGTGGCATGCTACTATCAGGTTCTTGCACATTTTGAGTTTCCTCCATATTTTTGGGAGATGAAGAAACTTTTGTCTACTTGGGTGAGTCATTATGAATGTACTCAATAGAGGGTTCTGGAGTAGGTTTTGGTGCTAGAACATTTGGATTTCCAAGGGAAGGCAAAGATACTTGTCCTCACATGCGAGGGCTTCTTCGCACTGTTGATTCCTCAACCACTACGGTTTTAATTTGGTGAAATATTTTTGGCCTTTGTGCTGTAGGAGTAGATGTTGCAGGACTTGACTATTTTCTTTTATTTATTTGAAATGCAGGGTTTTGAATTTCCTTTTCTGCATTAGGGGTTTCCTGTCCAACCTTTTGTTTGCCTTTCTTTATGGAAGAAGTAGGTATATTACTCTCTGGAGTGGGCTCATAAGACATATTTTTAGGGGATAATTATGACTCTTTTTCTTTTGTGGCTATTTCTTCAGTAGGCTCAGAAGAATCTACTTCATTCCCTAGAGGTTGAGCAACAGGGTTAACCTGGGGTTGCAAAGTTTTGAATTGAACAAATTCTACCCATGAAAGGGGAGAGACATCCCTAAGATATTTCTCAACTAGCACTTTTATTAGGGCATGGTGGCTTGAGGAATTTTTTTTACCCTTCTGTGTTTCCTCAGCACTAATGCTTAACATATTATAGAGAAAATTAGGAACATTGACTTGAAGATTATGCCTTATACATCTAAGCAATTTGAAATGATGGGCATACAAGTTGGAGAATCTCCCTTCACAAGTTAAATACATGATAATGTGGGTATCCAATTTTGGAAATGGTGGTGGAAGAGACAATCTCTTGCATCCCTGCTTAGTAATTTCAAGCAGAGGATCACATGGTCGCACTAGTACATTTGACCTAGTTTTTCTACCAAAATTTTTGACCATGAAATAAAAAAGTTTTGGTTGGTCGGATTATAGAAGGAAAATTTTCATTTTTTTTAATCCATGCCCATGTTCATCGAAACTTCAACCAATACTATGTAGGTTGAACTTTTGATGATCGCGGGCATAACTTAAAAAAAAAGATTTCATTTCATTATTACCATGACGTATTTTTTCAAGGTTGCAGCGTGCGAAACCTCATTGGCACTGTGTATTGGAAGCTCATTCAGGTAACCTTCACTTTGGAGGGAAGATTTGGCACTGAGGTAAAGTGATTTTTTTTTCCTGACTCTTGTGAGAATTTGAACGCATCTATTTATTATTACCAATTTTTAAAAGTTTGAAGCCAATTTGTTCCCCAAAAATATCGTCTGCTGCATATTTTATTGTTTTGTTGGGATTGGGATTAGCTGGGATATTGTTGGTGGTGCAAAGAAGGCCAAAGCTTTACTAGGGAGCTAGCCAAAGCCATGGATTGCTCATCCATTATACAAATTGCCTAATGAAGATTTCAAAATTTAATAAAAAAGAAATTGCATTTTCCATAAAAAATGACTGGTATTTACATTCATGCAAACCCGTATTGAAAGAAGTCAAGAATATAATCAGATGGAAGGCTTCTAAAGACTCTATATTTATTTTTCAAGTGGTTTGAGTTGATTTGATTAAGTGTGGAAAGAGAATCAAGTTGCAAAATAGGGAAACTCGTGGGCATGCCCTATCTGATAGTTTGAATTTCAAACATCTGTTTCTTTCCTACGATCCGATGAAAGTCATTGGCATTTGGTGAGGAGGGAAAATTGTAGAATGTAGCATAAGATTTAAATAAACTTACCATGGAGAATGCAGATTGGAGGAGTTTGATATGAAGATAGCCAGGCATCCAAAATGTGACTGGCATCATGACGAGCATAGACCTGTAACTATTATTTGGTTTCAAATTTGAGTCTCAATTCAAGGATTTCAATTTGAATTAATCACCTCTTAATGAGACCATCATGGGATTGGTTGAGTGCCAAGTTTTAAATGCACCTGATGTATCAAACCGAGCATCAGGCCTTTTATCTTTGAAGGAGATGCTATGGATTTGGGAGTTTGTATATGGTCCAAAATCTATACCTCGAGGGACACTTTGTCCAAGAGAACGTAGATTAAGACACAGTGACTTCCTTGAGGGTTCTTTTGGGAAATTTAGGAATAGAAACCCAAAATTATGCCAAGTTTGACTGGTGGCCTACATTGCCACAGGGGATAGTCCTAAAGATCAGGGTGTGTCAAGACCAAGTTATAAACTTGGTAAATGAGAGGGATGTCAATATGAGTCAATTGACATTTAGAAAGGGTCTAAAGGCTTATGAAGAATCTATAACAATCTAGAAAAGTGAAAGTACTTAGGGAGTACAGGGGTGCATCTTCACTAATGAGACAACAACTATGAAGAGTCTCAAGGAGGAGTTACGGGGACACAATGTATTGATTGGCTGAAAAGATTTTGAACACTTGAGAATGTAGAGCCTTGGTGGGTGCCATAATTAGGCCTCTAAGATTCTTGTAGTTGGGAGGCCTAGAGAATGATCTAGGCTTTGATCTTTTTGGAGGATGACTGCCTCAAGGAGAGTGTCAAAGAATTCCAATAACACTTGGGGATTCTATTGTAAAACTTTGTGTTAGATGTAGAAAGCTAGGTTTGTAGGCCCAGGAAGCACTCTGTACTAAAGTGACAACCGTGCCTTGAAAGGTTGATAGACTAGTCTAAGGGGTTGGTTAGGCCATTTTAAGGTCACTTAGGTTGGGTACAGTAGTTAAGAAACAAATAAGAAAATATAATCCAGCTATGATTGAAAGTGGAGAAATGGTTTATAATGTGAAATTCAAGCCTATATATATTTTAACCTCTTGATAGAAATGTTGAATCAAATGTGCAACCTTTGGCATTTTCAAGAGTTGTTTATACACTATAAATTTAAGCCTATATATATTTTAACCCCTTTCTACTTAATGCATGTCCGTGAAATCACATTAGGTTGAGGCATTCTTTTAAAAAACTATAAAGCTTCATAGAGAGCATGATTTTTTGCATATCTTGATATCATTGTATTCCATGAAACCATAACTTGTTCAGGCATTTTGTCAAATAGTTCACGTGCTTTTTGCATCCTTCCACATTTTGCATACATATCCATGAGAGCATTTACAACTACAACATCTGAAAGAAACCCTCTATCTATTATACTTTGATGGATTTCCATACCCTCTATCTATTATTCTAAAGAAGAAACCAAGAGTTAGATGGTTGTGTGATATAAGCTATAAAGACATCCTTAAAAGGTTAACCTTGTGGCAGGGCAGCCAAGTGTGGTTACTAATTGAGGAACCTTCATTCATCAGTACTGTCAATCACTGCAGGACAGTGGGTTCCCACTTTAAGCTTCTTGTTGTGACCACTTTGGACCAAGATTGGACGTAGATCATATTTGGGTTCCCACTTTAAGCTTCAACCCCCCATAAGATAGACTTGTCATCCTTCATTATTGGACCAAGATTGGTACCTATCCTAGTAAGTCATTATGAGACAGTGCATCATCCATCTTGGAGTAATTGTTGAATCTTGTATTCAGGGTTGGGAATGGTAGTTAGGACATGCTATTAAGTGGACTTTGAAGGTGTGGGGTCTAGGTTCTAGTAGGTTGTTGTCCTCGAGACCTTTGAGAAGGTTTTGAAGGACAAATTGCCCTAATCTCTCACACTTACCCTAGTCCTTGCATCAACATAAGAATCTACTTGTGAATAGGATACAAAAGAGAACCATTTAAGAAATATTAATTTTCACACAAACAAAAGATATTAGTTGTTACATGATCATGGTCTTTCCCATTCTAAGAATATATAATTTTTTTATTAGTATAGATATGATATTATATGTTCCTATAAACATCCACAATTTTAACAATATCATTGAACTTATGCAAGTTGCATCATTACCACTATTTTGTGAAACAATCTACAAATTTAAAGTTATATTTGAGTTAAAATATAAGTAATATTAAAATAACACATCAAATATTTATCAATATCAAATAAGTATTCTCAATTCACATCATGTGGCCAATTTGAAACAATTAAATACTTTTCAAACATAATATTGTTTGCATTTAATTTTTATTTTTATGATAATTTATTCATAGTTATTTATTTATTTATTTATTTATCTTCAATATTTATTTGAGAGGTCACAATACTTAGTCATTGTCCATGTTTGAATGATTGTTTTCTTTATGTGACTTGTCTTCAATTCTTATTATAAAGTGTACGAGTTCCAATGCTAATGAAATCCATGCATTTGAAGTAGAATTCTGTAAAAGTTTGAAGTTAAAATAATGTGAATATAATCTAAAAGGAATGAAATTTATTAGGTAGATATTGCATCTTTGATCTTACTAAATTTTGATGTACACCATTATTTTAAGCCTTTCACAATGCCACTTCTATGAAAATATTAAACATCATTGTCCTTTGTTCTATTATTCCTTATCATTGCCTCATTTTCACCATCTACTATCACATGCTTTGTGACTATCTTGGTTCTTGATAGCATTCTATCTCCTTGCAGCCATTAGATATTTGACATTACTACCCTTCAATACATATTAATGATATTTTATTTTCATTGTCTATGATATGACATCAACCATTTTCCCAATTTACCTAGGGTCTGGCAATGAGTAATAGAAAGGTAATGAAATACATGAATAGAGGCCTTTCACTATTTCATGACCTTTTGAAACCCGATCATTAAAGACCCTAGAATCTACTACTAAAAAAAGGAGAAAACTCATGGTTTGAATGCTTATCAGTTTAGAAGCATAAAATTAAGGGTAATTGTAATATTTTAAATTTTAAAATTAGCCACATGGTCAAAACCATATGCAACATAGGATAAGGATGATCTTCTCTTGTGTTTTGTCCATCTTACCACTAATTTTTGTTTCTAATCCATGGGGCCCTTTGTTTATGTTGGTGGTGTATTTGTCTTTGATTATTGTAAAATGGAATATATGTGTTAGTTGCAAAATATATGTTTGAGAAATCATCTTATGGGCCGACACCATTACATTATATATGATCATGCTTTATTTTGTTTGACAATAGAGCCTTGATAATTTAACCATGTCAAAGGTGCCTCATTTTATTGTTTGGCCAAGTGACTTCTATTGCTATGTTTCATTCATTATTGGATGATGGATCTGTTTCCTACATTCCATATTTCTTTTTATCCAGGTCCAGTTTTGTGGCACACATAAGGGTTGTTAGACAAGATTAATTGTTGTTTCATTAACATGATTTCTATTTTGTCTTGGAAATTCATTTGACTTAATATTTATATTATCTCCCATTATTCTGATGACATATTCTCATCTTTGTAACCATTTTGTTTATAATAAGCCACTCTTTCAAGTAACCATTAGAGCTATTTCATATGCATAGGTAATGAACATGCATATTTGTATAAGCACTACTGGGAGCTTACCCTACAACACATGTACTATAGTGAAATATCATCATAAGTCCATTTGTTATAGGGTTGAGTTCCCAGTAATGCTTGGTCGATAAATCTGCATGTTTTTCACCTATGCATATACCTTCTCTGATCGACTCTTATATGCACATGTAGTATTGTGAACATGTAAATTTTCTATAGTCGTAATGATTTTTCTTATTTCTTGTCTTTTGTCCCTTTTTTATTTCCTATGTTTGTACTTGGTGACAACATTTTGAACATTGTTGACATACTTAAATGGAATACACAATACCAAATGATGAATGCTAAATTATTGTAATGGCAAAGCATCAGAACCGTCCATTTCTAAACTTTGATTTGGTATGATAAATGTCCCTTTGAGTTGAGAAAATTATAGTTGAGAAAATGGTTGTTCAGTAATGATTTGTATCTGCAAGTTGCAAAGAAATCATCCTTCTTCCACCAATGAGTCATTCCATTCAAGAAAGACCATGTCTGACGATATCAACGCACAAAAAAATATGGAGAAAATTACTAGACTATGGTCTAACTTAAAAAGAAAAGGTGATGGAAAATGTTATTGTCCTTGCAAAATTTGTAAGTGCTTAAAGACTCGAAGATATCTAATCAAAACAGCTGAGGAATATTGTAGGCAACATGGTCACATTGAAGGGGGACATGAATTTTGTCTATTGATATGTATTTTAATAATTTATAAAATACATAAGACATGATTTGATGATGACATCATGGTCATGGTTAATATAAGGTCATCATTTTCATATAGGTCAACCTCCCTGGGTTTCATGTTATGGACCATGACAATTCAGAGAATGTGGATTTCCAAATGAGGGAACATGGAGTTGTGAATATAGAAGTAGAAGGTAATGATCCCATGGAAGAAGACCATGATGATGAAGAAGATCATGACGATCATGATGATCAAGATGATGATGATGATGATGATGATGATGATGATGATGATGATGATGATGATGATGAAGACCTTGATGTACCTATACTTAAGAAGGCACACAAGCCCCTATTCGAAGGCTCCCAAACAACTCTTCTTGCCATTGTATTGTTGTTGGTGAACTTGAAGGTTATGAATGGTTTATCCAACATAGCAATGACACGTATGTTAAGGTATGTCATCTTTTTTCATTATTTTAGTCATAATTCCCTTACAATTAACATTGGGTGAATCATGTAGCAATTAATATTCTTTAAATTAACAAATTATATTTTTGGTCATAGGTTGATAGGTGAGTGTTTGTTACCACCATCAAACATTCTACCTCACTCGTACCAAGAATTAGCTGCCATTATGAAAGATATTGGAATGGAGTATCAAACAATACATGCATGTCTGAATGATCATATTATATATCATAAACAACATGAATTTGCAACAGAATGCCCTATTTTTCATATTAGTAGATATCGATCATATCGAATAACAAAAAAAGTGCCTCGCAAGATTCTTCAATTTATTCCCATTATTTCACGTCTGTAATGATTATTTAGGTGCAATAGATTGACACAATTTATGGATTACCATGCATGCAATAGAAGTCAAAATGAAATTATGTGAATGCCTATGGATGATTCAGCATTTAAGGAAATAGAGGAAAAATGGCCACACTTTAAAGAATAACCTCGTAATCTCAAGCTTTCATTGGTAGCAGATGGTTTCAATCTATTTGAAGAGATGAGATCTACTTACTCGGTGTGGCCTATTTTTTTAATCCACAATAACATTCCTCCTTGGATGTCCATAAAGAGGGAGCACATAATGTTGGCACTGATTGTTCTAGGTATTTTTTCATTTAATAGTCATCTAAATTAATTTATTATAAATAATCCATCAAAATGGTCATAATAATTATGTAATGTTTTTTCTCATTTAAATAGGTAAGTACCAAGTTAAAGATATCAATGTATATATTGAGCCCCTTACTGGCGAGTTGATGGTGTTATGGAATGGGGTCACTATGTATGACATCTCTAGACCAATAGGACAAAGCCAATTTCAATTTCATGCAATGCTTGTGTGGACAATACATGATGCCCGTGGGCTAACACATTTTTATGGTATGTTCTCTTCTTAACACCTCTGTTTTGGTATGTTATAGTGCTAACACAATGTTAACATATTTAATCCAATTATACATGATTTTGTAGGTCTTCAGACAAAAGGAAAATTTGCATGTCTAGTTTGTGGTCCAAAGATGAAATCTCATCATTCAAAAAGTTTAGGAAAGTAGGTGTTCGATGAGAATAGACACTTTTTCCATAGAAACCATAAGTACCAAATTACTAAAAAACATCTTTTCAATGGGAAAGAACAAACTACATCAAATCCATGGAGAATGACACCTCACCTATGGAAGTTGGAATACAATAAAATAAATCGTCGAGGTAATGTCATTCCATCTGATGGTTTTTGTTTGAAATTTATATTTTGATATTTTGTTTTGTTTATTGATGATGTAATTGATGCTCGTGAAGGTCATCAAGGCATTAATGACCAACTTCTAAAAGGACTAAAAAGTTATCCTATGCAATTTAGTAGGTTGTCATACTATGAAAAACTCCCAATCATGCATTTGTTTGATCTTATGCATATTGGAAAGAATGTAACAGAGACATTATGAAAAATCTTGGATGGAAGGTGTGACAAAGACAAAATTATCAAAATTTGTAGTGACATTGAAGAATCCAACCATACAATGAAAAATGTCATTCAATCAAATAACAATGGAGACTAGATTGATACAAGTGCCCTTAGTTGGTTATTGTCAGAGCAGCAGAGCAATGCTGTAAAAGAAGTCATAAAAAAATAGGATTTCCCACAGGGTTTGTTGCGAACATAAATGATTTCATATCAAAGAAAAGTGAATTTGAGCCAAGGATGAAAACACATGATTGGCATACATTTATTAAGGTAATTCATGTTATTTTGTATTCACTATATATTTGTATACTGCATGTAGTTTTCATTGCATTCTTTTATAAAATATTGATAAGATCATTTTACAAATATTGCAGTATGTTCTACCTTTATCTCTCCCACACTAGTTCACCAATAGTGTCAAAAAAATTATATATGATCCTTGAAAATATATGAGGTGGTTGTCATCAAAAGAAATCAATAAAGAAGATATAAAATATTGGAAGAGAAAAATTACTCTTCTTATGTGTGAAATGCAAAAGTGTCTCCCTTCAACTTTTTTCAATGCACAAGAACACTACCTCATACATCAAGTTGAGGAGATTGAATTGTGTGGATCTATACCAACTAGGTCAATGTGGATGGTTGAGAGGCACTTGATATTTTTGAAAGGCTTGGTTCAACAAAGAGCATATCCCGAGGGTTCTATGGTGGAGGGATATATGGTATACCAGACCATGGTGTACATTAGTGAATATCTTCCTAAGTTTGCAGCAAAGATCCATGTAGATCATATTTGGGATCCCAAATCCATTAATAAATTTGAAGCTGAGTACTTGATGAGAAAAGGTAGATTGAGGAAAGTGAGAGGTAAATATAAGATGTCATTATAGTTAATTAATTCTTATAAATATTCAATATAAGTTATTTATAATTGGTGTATTTTTTTTATACAGTTGGTCAAGAGTGGGATGCAATACATTTGTATATTGCGAACAATCTTGATTGGATGATGATATGGATTGAATGATGTCAACAAAATGGTTTCTCATTAACATGGGAAGGTGTTGCTTCATTGGTTAGAGAAGCTCATCATAATAGAGATTCCAATGTTACACCAATGGTAATTGATCTAGCATATGGTTTAAGAGGTAGAAAGGTATATACAAATTTATTAATGATCATGACTAGTATGTTTCGTATCAACTCATAATGCAAATAATTTTCACATTCTTGAAAAATTGTAATTCAAGCACCACAAAGCTATGTACTATCATGGCCATAAATTTTGCATAAAAAAGTTGGATGACACAAAGAAAACTTGTGATTCTGGGATAACTGTAGTTTTTGAGGTCACTAATATATCATCTAAAAATGACATACATCCTCAAAAATCTCAAAATCGATACTATGGAATCTTGGATGATATAATTGAGTGTGACTTTAACTCCTTCAAAGTAGTTCTATTCATTTTCAAATGGTACAGGCTACGACTGAATCAAAATAAACTAGATAGAACTGTTATTCAACATGATAATGGATTTACAATGATTAATACAAGGTTGTTTGAGCTAGTTGGAGATGAGCCCTATGTTCTTCCAAGCCAATGTGAGAAAAAATTTTACTCAGAGGTTCCACATAAACAGGGTTGGTCATTTGTTGTTAGACATGATCCAAGAGGAAGGCTGATAAAGTATGATGTTATGGAAGAAGAAGATATTGAAGATGATGAAGAAGCAGATGATGAAGATCAAGATGATGATGATGATGATGATGATGATGATGATGACGACGACGACGATGACGACGACGATGATGATGATGATGATGATGATGATGATGATGATGATGATGATGATGATGATGATGATGATGATGATGATGATGATGGTGATGATGATGGTGATGATGACGATGACGATGACGACGACGACGACGATGACGACGACGACGACGATGATGATGATGATGATGATGATGATGATGATGATGATGATGATGATGATGATGATGATGATGATGATGATGATGATGATGATGATGATGGTGATGGAAATGATGATGGTGATGATGGCGATGATGATAGTGGTGATGATGATGATGATGATGATGATGATGATGATGATGATGATGATGATGAGATGGATGAAGAAGATGATCCATGACATGATTGAAATGTACAAGGTATATAGGTGATTTAATTATTTATATATATTTATATTCATTAATAAATATGTTTAATATTGATTTATTGATTTTAATTCTAATGATTACATATTTATTGTGTTCAATTCTAATGATTAAAACATATGTGATTTATAACTACCAATTTTTTTCTTACGTTGCTCAATTAATTTTTGCTGATACATGTATATATTGTGTTTGATTATCACCCTTTTTGCAAATAGGCAATTGACTACAAACATTGTCACCCCTTCTGTTGATGATCTTTCATTTCATATATAAGGTAAATTTGTTTATATTTACGATGTTGCATATTGTTCATGTTGTCTTCTAAGTTATTTGTAGCATATGTATCATGTAATTTTTAGCTAACTTAAGATAAATGATTAACATATGCAGGAAATTTAACCCCTTTCGCATGGATCATGGACAATGACATGGATCAGTAGGTATAAGTCAATAAATAGACACAATTTTCTTATATTCTTCTTGTTTATCACTGAACATGTATATTATAAATAGACATATTATATAATCATATAATGTATATATAGACAAAGAAGAACAGTATAGACATATAATTATATAATCACTTTCAACTTAGTACATTTTATATTTCCCATGTATAGACAAAGAAGAACTGTACGTATGGGTCATGACTTGATTATTCTATATATATTATTTAAATATTATCAAAATTATATTTGAAGCGGGGACGTGACAATATCTCATTTGATGGATTGCAGAACCCACCAAATAGGTACTTGTCAGATCTATCTACATCGAATGAAGGAAATGAGGGAATGGTAGATGAAAGTTATACATGTAGTATGACTAAAATGGGGAGATCAACTAGAGGTCAAAAGATTAGAAAAAAATTTCATAAACGCATGCAATTTTTCCTTGATAAAGGGGGGTCATGTTCTTATGACAATGAGACCAAAGATGACATCAAGGTGATCTTTCGGTACACACATATTGAGAAAGAATGGGTACCCAATGAGCTACCTCCAATTAACACTGATTTTTGTGTTAATGAGAGGATATATCACATAGCTACATCCTCATTACATGGTTTGGGCCTATTTTCCACGGATGGGATAAATGTATGTTCCAACAAAGTTGTTGAATTGTTCAAGTATGTCAGTTCGTCTTACAATTACAATGATTGGATGTGGATTGTTCAATATTAAAAAAGTATGCGTAGGTATGCACTATCAGCAAATTATATACAATGGAAAGAAAATGATCAAAGTAAAAGATTTTCAATGTACATTGATGGGAGACCAAAAGCAATAGGTAATATTGTGGGTTTTATAAATAGTACGCTACCTTCCTCAACTAATAAGCAACCCAATTGCATATTTAAGGCACGTGAGGGGAATCAAGTTTTTGTATGTGTGATAAAATCAATAAGTACATGGGAAGAAATGCTAATAGATTATCATTTAAATCAAATAGATACAAAAAAAGTTACTATCATGAGGGTGGTAAGTACTATATACCATTTTATTTATAAATTTTTTTTGCTAATTCTATTGCTTTTAGTTCACTAAATTTTTTATATTTAATCTTTGTGACAGGACAATATGGATCCCGCACATGATAGAGGCCACAAGGATGCTCCTCCCACTCAGTCTTCAGCAACGGTAAGCCTTATTGAAATTGTACAAATTAGATAGTTGAAAATTTTTATATTATTACATTATTTTATTTAGGGTTTTGGATTTTTTATGATAGTTTTACTAATATTCTTGTCACAATTTGATCTTCAAGATAGGGGAAAAACACC
This sequence comes from Chamaecyparis obtusa, assembly GCA_027943335.1. Taxonomy (NCBI): domain Eukaryota; kingdom Viridiplantae; phylum Streptophyta; class Pinopsida; order Cupressales; family Cupressaceae; genus Chamaecyparis; species Chamaecyparis obtusa. The sequence goes on along the minus strand of BSBK01002458.1, from coordinate 73,621 downwards.
TATAGCAACAGAGGCAATAGCTACCCCTTTTGATGATGATATCACAAAAATGCATAATATAACAATTATGTTGAGGAAAAAACTAAAAAAAATCAATATAGAAATTATGAGCATTTTGGATGAAGAAAATCCAACCAAGATGCTAAAGTCAAGGCTATCTGAATTGATGGCACAAGCACATCATTATGAAGTAAGAAATAATGAATCTTTAGTTATAACAAAAGTTCAATAAAGGTTTATATTTTATACTCTTTTATGTTGTGAAGTAAAATATGTAATATGTGTTCTTGTTACAGGATGTTTTGGAAACTCAAGTACCTAGTCAAGGACAATGCAGTGAGGCTAGTAGTAGCAGAGCTTTGGTCTCCTCAGGTAAAATAATCCTTTAGTTGACAAGTTACAAGAAATGTTTTCTTTGGAACATTGGAAAACTTCTAAAGTTAACTCTTACTTTTATTATTTTACAATGTCTTTGCTAATAATGTATTGTTTAGGTCATCAAGTGTAGGTGACTCCTCCTAGGAGGTTGATAGACATCCATCAGAGATTTCCAAATGTAATGTTAGCAACAAGGAGCATGCAAACATCAACACCTTCATGGTCTATGCCTGGTAAATCCTTGTTTTGCTACATTTGGTTTTGCGTTAATTATGATTTGATAATTTGTACTTTAATCTTGGGTGCATCACATAGTGGATTAATTTTGTGGAGTAGGAGATACACTGGCGTAGTCTGCTATGCCAAATACCAATCAGAGTACATGTATTAGTGATAATTCACCATCATTTCCTAGATCTACCCATCTTTCTAGCATGGGAGTTATGCAGATGCCATTATTGATTGACGATAATGAATTCATGCCTTTAAAATGTCCTACACTTCCAGGTACTTTAAAATTATTATTTTTTATATTATAATATGCATTTACCTATTCATAAAAAGTTTTGGATTGATTATCCTATGACATTTTTTGCAGGAAATGATTCATTTTATAAGACACTTTATGACCTCGCACTAAAGATATTCGGGCCCACCATACGTACAAGGTGGAACATCATAAGTGAACTAACCCTATCCCACTATTTTTTTTTCATATCATTAATTGGTACAATATTTTTCCTTTCATTTGGGTCTTTTCTTTTACTATATTCAAGGTACACAACTTTAGTTAATTTTTCTATCTAACAATATTGTGTTTTTTCTTAAAATGTGGAACTTGCAAGACAAAAAAATAAAAGATCAGCTCATTAAAGATTTAGAGCATGAGTTTGGTAGTAATATTTTTGAAGAGAAGAAAATTTTAGAAAAATCTTGCAAACATCTTAAGACTATGAGGGACTCATATAGAAAGAGTCTCGTCCAGAACCCAAAGTACGAGCATCCTCCCTTTATTCCAGTGAGGGATTGGAATGAGTTCATTTTAGATGCAAAGGAGAAAGGGGATGCTCAAAGAGGAATTGCACCACCAAATGAGAAAAGAAGATATGCAATAGTATTAACTACTAGTACAATGTAATAATGCACTAATTAGTGATCTTTATATCTATATCATCTAACATATTTCAAACTTTTCATAGGTTGCAGGACACATCAAAGGCAACAAAGGCCAGGCTACAAAAGATTGGGCACAAATTGTAAGTAGCAGTAAATGAATTGCAGAGAAAAATTATTTATAAAATTCAAATAATTTTGTTTAATCGAAAAATGCAGGGCTCTGAATTTAATTTAGAGGCCATGACAAAACACAAAAAAATTGCCTTCAAGGAAGGCTATCAAGTCATCACTGAACACATATGCTAAGCTTCCACTGGCCCAACCCAAGAGTCTCCTGCATCATGTGAACAGGTAAATATGCCAAAAAATATATTAGAAATTGAATACTTGAGCAACAATCTATTTGATAATAATGTGCATGACATTGCAATGCAGCCTCTTAATCATAACATAGATCATACGCCACATGATGAAGCCCATGATGTGCATAGTAGTGTCGATGGAGGTGCTCATTTGCTATTTAAAATTAATTATGTAATTATTAATACAATTTAACATCTTAAATTGAACTTGGTGTAACATTTTTTGTGTATATTTTAGAGGATACAGAATGTCATGCTAAACGAGTGCTAGAGGATGTTTAGAGTGATCACCATGTAGATCATGTGGTACATTCAAGTAAAGAAAATCTATGTTTTGTTCTTTTAAATTAATTATGTGTGAATTTAACTCATGATGTAGTTGTTATTTCAGCGAACCCCCCTTTGGCGCAACGGCTTTCTGTTCCTGAACAGATGAGGAGGAGACATGTGTTGCCATTAGAAACAATAGAGGAGGGGAATGATGAGGACATTGATCTTCCTCTTAGAAATTACATGAAAAAAAACAACAAGAAACCCAAAAAGAAATGATTATAATTAACATTTTTTGGTAATGAAAGAACGTTGTCTTAATGGATGTAATTTTGTACTAGTAAGTTGATGTATGATGTATTAATGAATTATTCATGAATGTTGTATGTTAATGAATTTGATATTTTAATGAATTATTCATGAATGGTGTGTGTTAATGAATTTTATGTGTTAATAAATGTTATCATGTGATTATAATGATTGAATGTTATATTTCAAAAATGGATGAATGAATGAATGTTATTAGATGTTAATGGAGAATTTAGAGTGATGTTAGGGTGTGGGGAGGGGCCAAATGAGCTTATACCTTCATGTGGTTGGCCTTGTTAAGTAGAGAATATTAAAATATTCTCGAAACCAAGTGAAGCTCAAACTTTAAAGATAAGCTTAGAGTTAATAGTGATAGCCAATTAGCAAGTCAAAATGAAGTTCATCGTTACAAGTATCTTTCATTCTCAATGTTTGGAGCATTATTAAAAGCACTGCTATAAACATTTATTACTGTTATGACCTCTATGCATATCAAAACTCTATCACTGGTTTTTTGCACACTTTACTAATCACTGTTATGTATTGTTAATACATTATAGAAACACTATCTTTAAGCCCACTTGACCATTATTTTTGCAATAAGGTTCTTGTGATTGTCACTTGATGTCCTTTTGGCCTCTAATTTGCCCCATATGATACTTTACTGTGTTCCTATTAGGTATCTCTTTATGCTCTTTATGACAATCATTAACAAACTCACCATGCTATATATTCATGATGAAAAAATAATAAAATGATACCTCTGTATTATGGTTCTTGTTATCCCTCTCTAAAATGTGACCCCTCTACCAAAACAAAGACTCCATCTCTGTTCTTGAAAACACACGTTCATCATTTCTTGGGATAGTGCTTTAACATAGTTCCTAGATAATTGTGACTAATTTTTTTATGGCCTACGACTGATCTTGTTGATGTTGCTACATCAAGAATGGTGAACAACTCATCTTCCTCATGGATCCTATCATTTCATTTTTTTGTATCAATGTTTGTTCACCATTGACTTTGTATAGAAAAACCATTGAACAATCACTATTTTTTCACTTCCATTACATCTTTGTCCTGCATTCGTTGTTATTTCAACATTACTTACTACTGTTCTTACTACACTCTTCACATTCTAAAACAAATCACTATTTTATAACCTTGAGCACATCTTTGTTCTTTGATTGTGAATACCACAATGTTCTTTCAAATTGTACACATCACTATTTTTTGAAACCTCTTTGTTCATTGTCAATCCATCTATAAACACTGATTTGTTTGTATATGTCACTATCCTTTAGACATTGAACCATGGGAATGACAAGGACATTGATGAGTTTCTTGTCCTTTTGACAATGACTATCATTTCTCAACTAATGAAAATCTAAACAACTAATTAATGAATGGTCTCATATTATTACCTTTTTAGTTTTTAAAGCACAATGTCATGTTTTAATATTATGTAGTTTTTTTCTTATGTCAAAGTATTCTTTAACTATTCTAACATCGCTATATGCTTGTGATTTGTTTATCTTGTTTCTTTGTAGTCCTCGGTGCACTTGGGGAAAAGTATGATGAGGCAATGAGAAGAAATGATGTGAGGGAAATTATTCTTATTGGTATGTATGCCCTTTTAATATCAACACTCAATTTCTTATTTTATATTTCCAAAGGTTCATTGCATTACATGATCTATCTTAAGTTTCCAATTCATTATGTTTGTGAAGTCTTGTCATGCTCGTATTTCAATGCCAAAAGCACAACTTGGGTATGTCATGCTTGTACTATGATATTGCCATATCAAGTAGAGCCTCATATTCATAATTGCAAGGTTATATCGACATATCAGACACAAGACTATATAACATCATTGCTATCATCAGAGGGAGTTTCATTGTATAGCTTATATTGATACTTCAGGAAGAGCATAGATCTCTACAAATATCTGCAAATTGGAATATCTTAACTTTGCATAATTCCTAAAGTCATCAGATACAACAGTGATTTAATATCATATCCACATTATTATTTGTAGATTATACATATTAATCTAGATAATCTTAGCATTACCTATAGATAGACCTAATCACCTTGCATTTATCCAATTGTCAAATTAGAGATAGCAATGATATTGACATATATATCTTATCAATTGGATAAGCTTAACATTTATAAGTGGTATCATAGATCATAATTCATAGTGTTAATTGAGACTTGGAGTGATACAGAGCTTGACAACCGAACGTCAATAAGCCCAATCAGATTTAATAATCTGAACTTTCATTCATCATAGGTTTCGTTGTGACAACGGATTGTATGGTTGGTGAAAGAGATCTATAATCTTGTGATATATCAATGATGAGAACATCAACAACATCAATAATCTCCTTGGTAATCACTAAACCAACTCACCAACATTTGCTGACTATTCCAGATATTATGGCTCCTTCACAGACTGAGGTTGGTATCTTCATGATCAGGCGGGTCTACCACCCTTTTAGTTAAGGGCTAAAGAGACCGATTTATTATTATAACTTGCTCATTGTGGGGAAACTTTAAACACTTATTAATGATATAAGGAATAGATTTCATGTCATTGAGCCAAGGTTGTCCTAATTTTACACAAAATAAGTCCAAGGTAGGGATAATAGAAATGGTAACATCTAAGGACTTAAAACCAACTTTGACAATAAGGTTGACCGAACCTAGGATGCGGAACCAAAAGACCTATCCAAAAGGAAAGTTAGGAATGTCTAAGAGAATATTAGACACGAGGCATAATTATTCACAGGTATGAACAATTTAATAATATATCTTTAGTTAGTTTTTTGTGATATGAAATATTTTACAAATTCAAAATTGAAAAATCTTCCATTCTATTGTAGGGTTTGACAAATGGATTGTATACTTTTCAATCTATTTTTCATGTGTCAGTTCCTATAAAGGCTCCAAGATGTTGCCTCCACTCTCCTAAATGGTTGGAACTAATCAAAACTATCTGCTACAAGTGTCATAGATTGATCTCTGCCTCTTAACTCCTCATTATTTCCTTAATATAATCATTTTCCTGCATATAGGCTATGTTCCTATTGAGGTCAAGGTGAGTTAGGTCTCTTTGAGGCATGGAAAGAGGTCTTCTTTAAGGCTTCATAAACTACCTTCTTCATTTAAGTCTTTCCTACGTTGAACAATTAATGATACTTCATTCTCTGCTCACCTAGCAACCTTCTATAACTTTTAATGGGTAGAGACACTATGTGGCTTCTCTCTAGATTCAATTTTGCAAGCTAACTTGCTTTTCATAACCCTCAGCACAACATTCTATAGGGGAAAAGATGTAGACATATTACCATGTTACCTGGCATACCTAAAGCTTATTTTTCTTTGTCAATACAATGTATGCCAACACCCAAACTTATTGTATGGGATGATGCATTACACAACTCTTCTCTCTGGGACACATTATCTCTACAAAGCCCAGCTTAGGAGGGTATTCACATGTAATTTGAATCTTTTCATATATGTTTGTCCTTTGAAAGACTATCCTACATTCAATTTTACTATGTATAAGGTTGTTATGTGTACTTTAGAAAAGTTTCATCAACATTTTACTCTCTTTTAATTTGTCAAGATGGGCCTATACATCTCTATCCTATTAATGGACTCATTTTATTCATCATGACTAGCCCATTGACTTCTATCATAATAGAATGTGTCAGCATTAAGACTGCTACTTTGAGATTTCTATACTGTGGTCTTAAGGACTATGTACTGATTACTTGTTTACTACCCCTTATTATTCCCTATTATCACTAGACCCATGCTCTTGTTGGTGATTACTCTCATCGCTTTCTTTATCACTCTTAGCTTAGACATGGCTACTGAGTCAACCTCAAGTAAGGAGGCTTGAGATAACATGTCTTATAAGGAAAACTAGCAAGATCTCAATGTTATCATTGTCATACAGAAGCTCTCTTTCTATTCTTCTAGTCTTCATGGATAGTACTATGAACTGTCATCATCAATACTCTTTCACGTGCATCATGGAGGAAACATGCCTCTTGCTTTTGATTTTGTATGTTAATTTTCTTGGTTTCATAAGTTATCTTAAAAGGGGACATCACAAAGAAGTCTAGGTCAAAGATGTGGAGGTGGGACAACTATATCCATATGCATAGACAAGGAAGAATTTGAAGGGCTTCAAAAGGACAACTCAAAGATCATAAGGATTTCCATCTAGGTAGGGACCCCAAATGGATGTTCATGTTGCTTTCCACTAGGGCCAAAGTTCCACTCTTGGGCTTAGATAGGACAATCAAAGATCCTCTATTACGACTATCTCGCCAATTCCATAATAATGGTTACTAAGACTTATGAAATGAAGCTTGGATAGGGAATGCAGACATGAGCACCCCACTAGGTAAGGACCCCAAATTTCTACTCTTGGGCTTAGTGTGAGATAGCTTCAGGTAGACCTACTGTGTTTCTTCTCTCATGTATGGTTACTAAGTCTTAAGGAATGAAGTATGGATAGGGAAGGTAGATACAAGCACCCTGCTAGGTTAATATATTAGATGTAGCCATACATTAAGTTAATAATCAAATGACTATTGAATGAAGAATAGAGATGCATGGTAATATAATGTATATAGATGGAGAAACAAATGTCAAAGAGACAAATACTTGGGAACCAATTACAATGCAACTTTAGTATATGTTGTTATAGAGAAATCGGTTAGAAACCTATCAATAATATATATATATATATATATATATATATATATATATATATATATATATATATATATATATATATATATATATATATATATATATATATATATATATATATATATATATATATATATATATATATATATATATATATATATATATATAAACCAAAAATTATTATTGGTCACTTTTTCAACATTTTAATAATAGTTATTTTGACGAGAATGCTATGTGTTCGACGTTGATTCTGACCACATGTCATCACAAAAGAGACAAATTATGTTTTGTGTTTCGACAAGAATGCCATCTATTCGATGTTGATTCCAACAACATTATGGACCATGTTTGGTTGCAATTTCAATGAATGTTGGTCACACAAATAAAAGATTTGATCTACAATTCTTCTAGGTAATTCGGTCAGTAATTCAACCACTAAGGAGGTTAGAATTTTGACGACCATTTTTCCTATCGTATAATCGATGAAGAAAAGTTTGACAATAGTTTTGGTCATCTATTCGACCAATGGGTATCAAAAATTTGACTAATCCTCATCGAAAAACATGGTACAATTTACTAGTGTCAGGAGAATTGAGCTCGAGATGACCTAGCATCATGCTCATTAGGATAGTGCTCTCTAATGACTGGAAACTTGATGACCTCTACAATTCTTTCCTCAGTGGCAACAACTATTAAACCCCACACAGTTGCATGTCCCTCTTCAAAAGTGCTCATAAATTCTACTATACCCTCCTCATTGAATTCTGTTAACTAAAGAAAATATCCCAGCCAGCCGCATGCATTAAATTTGTGAACTGCTTCAACATCTTCCAGTGAAATACCATGGTGAACCAGTTCATGCCTCTGTAATTGTCCACCCATTCTATTAACACCCACCCTTCAATTTACTACTAATCTCTTAGTCTCTTATGCTCTGCAAATACCATCTTCTTGAAATGGAATTACAATTCTTGACAATTTTTTGCTTACATTACCTCTTTTATGCTTAACATGAACAATAAAAATGACATTGATTACAAAGGGCATCACAACTTTAAGTGTGAGTTACCTTGCACTTTAATTATAGTCCTTTCAAGTCATATCAAGCTCAGAAAATTAGAATTTTGCAAGTACAACAAATGTAATAACACTTGGAATTTATTACACTTCTCCAGCCCCCTACCAAACATTAACAAGTGTCCTCACTTGATACATTTTAGCACGACGATGGGAAACTAGCGTAACACCTATATTATATAGTTAATAAAGTACTATATATAATTATTAAAACCTATGTGCTAAAAGTGAGTAAGGATTGAGGGAGCTGTACCTGGAATTTATTTACTGTACACATGAATGCAAGTTGATGAGAGTTCATTGATTCCGGTGGCCGCATGTGAGTGTTGATGTGGTGTTTATTGAAAGCATTGAAAATAGAAATTGTGGGTGACATGGATTGTGAGTGGGTGGAAGAAAGATAAATGAGATGAATTGGAGAGAAGAAGGAAGAAAAGTGAATGTAGAAATGTACCTCATATTAAATCAAGCTTTATTATGGTGGCCTTCCGAAGGCATGTTATGGTGAAGCTGCAGGACGAAGGCTTTCACCTTCTACTATAGGAACTGGTACTTGAGTTGTTATTGAATTGTCTGTGTCGAACTGCTGCAAGAATTCTTCCTTGGTTTGAGGCTTATGGTACAGGCACAAGCGGTGTCCATTCACAAGTAGATTGAATTGGCCTAGATCTAGTGTGGTCAATTGGACTACTCCATTGTCAAAGATGTACTAAATTTCATATGGTCTCAGCCATCTAGTTTGTAGCTTTTCTGGAATCTCCTTGAATCGAGAATCATATAATAGAGCCCAATCACCCACTTGAAATTTCTTATTTTTGATGTGTGAATCATGCCACCTATTTCTTTGGTTCTAGATTATCTCCATCCACTCCAATGCTGAATTTTTCATATCATCCAAGGAGTTGGGGTGGAGAAGGGATTCTAATTGTGCGGTAGGAAGATTGATATTCAATTCCAAAGCCGTGCACAATGTTTTGTGTTCAAATTCTATGGGCAACATTGTTGCTTTTCCATACACCAATTCAAATGGTGTGAACCTTGTAGTTATTTTCTAGGTGGTATGATAGGCCCATACTACTTTAGTTAATCTGCTACTCCAATTCCTATGATGCAATTGCACTATCTTTGTTAATATGGCCTCAATTTCTCTATTTGTGACTTATGCCTATCTGTTTGCCTGCAGATGGTAAGGGCTCGATTTGTGATGCCTAATACTATATTCCTTCATTATCTCATTGATCCTAATTGAAGTGAATTGTGCTCCTTGGTCTATTACAAGCTCTCTCGGGACTTCATAATGGGTAAAAATATCCTCATACAAGAATTTTGCTACTTTTTGATCCCTGTCATTCTGCATAGCTTTCACTTCCACCCATTTTGTCAGATAGTCCGTGCATACCAGGATGTAAGATTTTCCATTTGAGGGAGGATCTATTGGTCCTATGAAATCCATACCCCATTTTTCAGATGGTGTTATTACCACTTGTGGATTAAGTGGCATCTCATATGATTTTTTTGGGCAACCCATCCTTTGACATTTATCACATTTTGTTGTATAACTGGTTGCATCCTTGTGTAGTGTTGGCCAACAATATCCTATTGTTAACATTTTTAGGGTTGTTCTCTTTGCTACAAAGTGACCTCCACATGGCTCATCATGACAAGCATGGAGTATATCACATATTTCATCTTTTCTCACACACCTTCTCATAATCTGATCTGGACTAGTGTAAAATAGATTGTTATCTATCCATAAAAATTGGAAGCTTTTCTCTGCAAGATTTTTCTTGTCCTTGTGAGAGAAATGTGGGGGCATGTTATTTGCTGCAAGATAATTGGCTATGTTAGGATACCATGGTTCTTTTATTTCTATATGGAATAGGTATTCATCAGGGAATGCATCTTCAATTAGAGTAGTGTCTGCATTAGCATTTTGAAGTCTAGACAAATAGTTAGCTACTACGTTTGCCTTCCCTAGCTTATCAACAATTTTTATATCAAACTCCTGCAATAGCAGTAGCCACCTTGCTAATCTGCTTGTTATAGCAGCTTTGTTCATCAAATATTTAATTACTGAGTGATCAGTGTGAACAAAGATAGGATAGCCTATTACATAGTGGTGGAATTTGTTCAATGCATAAACTATAGCTAGGAGTTCTTTTTCAGTAACTGTGTAGTTCAATTTTGGTCCATGGAGGCTTTTACTAATATAGTAGATTGCATTCTCAAGGTTACTAGGCTTCTGTCCTAGCATAGCTCCTATGGCATAATCTAATGCATTTTTATGGATGTGAAATGGGATAGACCAATCTGGTCCTTTGAGGACTGGTGCAATTGTTAAAAGTATCTTGAGTTGTAGGAAGGACTCATCACATGCTTATGTCCATACAAACTCAGCCTCTTTTGTTAGAAATGTGTATAGAGCATTAGCTACTTGACTAAAATTATTAATAAAGCACCTATAGTAACCAACATGTCCTAAGAATGATCTTACATCTTTTTCTTAGTAGGGGTAGGTAGTGTAAGTATTACCTCTACTTTGGCTGGGTCCACTTGGATTCCTGCAGCTGAAATAAAATGCCCAAGTACCACTCCTTGCATCATCATGAAGCATTTCTCTTTGTTAAGGGAGAGATTTTGTTCCTTGCATCAAATCAGCACCTTTTCAAGATTCTTCAAAGCCTCTTCAAATGTTACTCCAAATGCTGTAAAGTCATCCGTATATATCTCCATACAATCATGTGATATGTCAGCAAAAATACTAATTATAGCCCTTTGGAATGTTGATGGAGCATTACACAACCCAAATGGTAAGACAAAGTATGTATATGTTCCCCATGGACATGTGAATGTAGTCTTCTCCTGGTCCTCTGGAGAAATAGTAATCTAATTGTATCCACTATATCCATCAAGAAAGGAAAAATACTTTTTACCGACTAAAGTATCAAGTACTTGATCAATGAATGGTAATGGGAAGTGATATTTCTTGGTAGCTTTATTTAACTCTCTGTAATCCACATAGATTCTCCATTTACCCCCCTTTTTGGGCACTATAACCAAACATGATACCCATTTACTATCAAATATAGGATATATAAAGCCAGTATCTAGCAATTTTTGTAATTCTATTTTGACTATCTCTCTTAATGTTGGGTAATCCTCCTCTGAGGTTGGCGTAGTGGTAGGATTCCTTCATTGATATAAATCCTGTGGGTGCAAAGTGTTGGGCTTAGTCCCTTCATGTCCCCATAATCCCATGCAAAGGCCTTCTCATGTGTTTGGAGAAGTTTAGTTAATTGCTCCATTTGTTGCGAAGGTAGCTTATTATTTACATGGAGATTGTGACCCTTGGAAAACTCAATAGTAGTTGTAAGGTCAAGCATGGATACTTTAGTAATAGGACTTGTATTTAACTCATAGGGTAGGAGAAAATGAATAATATTGGGTTCTGAAGTCAAAACACAATTCTTAAAGTGGTCCTCATATGTAGTGAACTCTAACATAGTGCTTTCAGACATGTCTTTGATTTCAACACAGACATTATTAAGAATGCTCCTGATTACTTCACCTTCCTCCTTTAGCTTTAGAAATGATTTCCTATGTAACATCATGAGCTTAACCACTGAGTTCAATTAATCTTCCCCATCTCCTAAATCTGGCCATATAGGTGTGCTTAAATCTAGCTGAGGCTGAGCAAGAGGATACAATGCTAGTTTCTTAGTGGCTTGCCCATATGATATTGTCATGTTTCTTGATCTAAAACTAAAGTTTTCATTAGTTGTTGCCAACCATGGACATCCTAAAATGATAGGATAACCAACAAGATTGACCTTTGGTGATAGAATCATGAAATCAGTAGGGTATTCCTAGGGATATAGGGAAACTATTGTCTTCTATCATTCCATCAGGGGTGATAGTAGAGCTATCTACTAATTGCAATATTACTGGAGTAGCTTGTAACCCTTCTATGCTTAGTTTATTCATAGTATCCTTAGTCATCACATTAATGGCAGCACCCAAATCTATTAATGCATTTTTGACAGACTGACCATTAATGATGATGTTAACAACTAGACTCCCTCCATCTGAATATTTTGGAATTACTAGTTTTTCTAGCATAATATCAGCTAACTATCCTATAACATGAACTATTGTAGGATCCTTTTTCCTTCTTCCAAGATTTTTAAGACAAGCTTCTTTTATTGCTCTTCCATAGACAGGGACATCCTTTATTGCTTGAAATAGAGGAATCTGGAAATGCATGCTCTTTAATTGGTCAAGCATATCAAATGGTTGGTCTTCTTTTGGTATGGGCTTGTCCATGTTGAGCCTCTCAGGAAAAGATGGTTTAACTAATGCTTGAACATTATCTGAATTGGTAACATTATCTGGGGCAACAATATTTGGCAAAGCATTCTCTGGAATTGATACTCGTGCTATAGGAAGGTCTGGCACTTCAGTTTTAAGAGGTGGTTTAGGTGAAGGCAAGGTAGTACCTGATCTTAGGTGTATATTGGCTATATTGAGTGCATAGGTAGGGTACTTCTGAGCATTAGTAGCATACATTTTCTATTCTAGTTGTTGACTATTAGGATTCGACTGACGTTGAGAAGGTAATTGTGTTTGATTTTGAGGACATGTGTTTGTAGGTGGTGGTATTTATTGGAGGTGGCAAAGGTGGATATCCAGGATTTGGATTAGGCCATTGTTGAGGTCCTCTCCACTAGTTAGTGGACTGCCAATTCCCTGGTAGTTATTGCCATTGGTTTGGAAATTGTGGCCATTGGGGTTGTTATGAAGGATACCATTGATTCTATTGATTATTGGGCCAGGCATTATTCCAAGTAGGTTGATTATACTGGGGAGGACTTTGGTTATTCTGGCTTTGTCACTAACTATTATAAGGATTTGAAATTTTTAATGGGTCTGGAGGCATACCTTGTCTTGTGGCCCATGGCCGACATTGAAAAACAAAGAATACTTTCTTTTCCTCTCCTATCTTTAAGTATTCAGTTGGAAGCAACTGATTCTATAGGTTTGTGACCAACATGCATTGACAATCCTTCTTTTTCTTGCGGCGATGGGGATAGTATTCAACTAGTTGCACCTCTGTGTCTGCATGCTTCTTCTTGGTAGTCATTGTGTCTAGGTGTGTAGGGACATCATTAATGATGTCTTGCTTGAAGTCTAACAACAAATTTGAAATTTCCATCTTTGAAATACTAGAGCCACTTGCTTTTGCCAGCGTTGGATGGAATCCCTTTCCTTTCTTTACTATTGATCTTGAATAGTTCAAACAAATCCTCTTAAGGTCATCCCAAGAAGATTGAGATATATCTCCTCTAGCCATGAGGTCTAATGCTTCCAGGTAGTTATCATTTGTGTGTTATAAATGTGTCACACTTCTATGAATCATTACATGTAAGGAAGCTCAAGAATGAGCCATCACAAATCGATCCATAGCTCCCTAGGCATGGAGTGCAAGGGTTTTAAGAATGCTCTCAGCTAGAGCTATTAAGCCAATAACCTTGCTAGTAAACCATGCAATGAGAGATTCAATGAATTAATCTAAAGCATAAAGAAAATCTAAACTAAGAATGCCATGAAAATGAAACTACTATGCAAGAAATGAAATCTAACTATGAAGCAAGAAAGCCATGATGATGCAAGAATGAAGACAAGAAGATAGAGTGTTGATGAAGATCCAAGATGAATGCCAACAATGCTCCAAATCTTCAAACCCTAGATGCAAGGATATCTCCAAAAGCTCCAAGATGACCTAGAAAACCTGTAGCATAACAATAGCATAAAAATTTGTGTGTGCAAATGAGGAAGAGAGCTCTTCTTTTATAGGAGGTGAAAAATCAATGGACCATGGAGATTAAGAGGCAAAAGATTTAATCAAGGGTGGAGCTTGAAAGAGGAGCAATCCATGTGCACAAATATCTTCCAATGAGAAAATAAGAGTTGACTTTTGTGTCCATATGAGAGAAAAAGTGCTTTTTCCCTTTTTATAAAATAAGAATAATGCTTTATTTGTGCAACTTAGGATAAGAGGAAAAGTGGGGCTTTTTATTTATTAAAAGGGGAGGGAATATTATTTTTAATAAATAAAGACTTAGGATAAGATGGTTAGCCCATAGAAAATAATCAAATAAATGATAAAACTAGGATTTGATCAAGAATAAACAATTGATGATTTAGAAAATGGGGGCTAATAGTCTAGGTGACCATTTTTAGGTGTATACATTTGCCCCTCTTTGACTAATGTGTGATCGATCTGGGAACACATGTAGTCAAAAAATAAAGTTGAAATGTGAGATCGATCTGGGATCACAAAATAACTCAGATCAGCCAAGAAAGCAAGAGATAGCCAAGAAGGCAAGCAGATAGCAATCTGACTCCAAAGAATAAGTGCAGAGAGATAGAAAATCCTGCATGATCAGCTTGGTAGTGATAGTACCGAACATTTAGGAAAGAGATAGCCAATAAGATATGATGTATCTACCCCCTCGGGATCAAAAGTGAAATCCAAGTAGAGGGAAAGCAGAAGCAAGAGCAGCATGATCAAATCACTAGAAATCATAATCGAAGAAAGAGAATAGAATAACCATCAAGCAGTGAAGATATGCCCCACACATGGGACCCGGCGCACGAACCAAGCGATCCCTCAACCCGAAAACACCATGGAGGGGAAGAAGTTGAACTTGGGATTTGAAAGTGAATGAAAGACTAGAAGTTTGAAAGAGATGGAGATGAAGAGGTGAGGAATGCCCCAGTGAAGATTGAAGGATCAGGCCTCAAAAGGTCAGCAAACTGCGTGAAAGAGGGGGAAAAGGTGATTTGGATGATCAAGGTGAACTTGGATTTTGGTTTCGATCCCAAAATGAAAGGAAAATGATGTTATATGAAAGACAAGAAGTGAAAGACATGATCAGGAAGAAGTGAAAGGTGAGTGCAGTTGATTAACAAGTCCATGTAAGATGAAAAGGAGAGCTCTCTCCATATGCAAGATGCAAAACTAAACTAACATGAACTTAAGAATGCAAGCTACATGAAAAGTGGTTTACTTGCAAGGTCACAAAGCCAATAGACATCTAATATTCATCATTGAGCGTTATTGGTAGCGTTGCAAGATCATACAATACACACTAGCATAACTATGTGGATCTGAATATGATCTATATCAGATAGAAATGTGGAAATCTCACCTAGGCATCAAAGACATGTAGGTCCAGATGACTAATGCAGTGAGATCACCTAAGTTTGATATAGAAAGATTATGCTTGCATCGAGACACAAGAAAGTCAAGATGACTAGAAGCATGCACTTGCAAAATAGTCAAGGATAATACCTTGTCAATCCATAGTGTCAAGTAAGACTAGCATAAATGCTCATGACAGGTAGGACCAACAAAATATACCCACAAGCAGATAAAGAAATAAAACATGTTCTCATTCCCTCAGTCTTCTAGCTATGCATCATCTAAAACTTCTCGGGGAGAGACCACTCATCAAAGAAATCATCATAGACAACACGCAAAGAAATAAAGTCAAACAAATCTCAGCAAGTCAAGTGCGTGTGTGTAGGTCATAGAGTCAAGCTTTGAGTATCACATCTGCCAATGAGAAATATTGCATCATCCAAGACGGCGGGAAGGATATCTGATAAGTGTTAAGAAACACTTGATGCTAGGGCAATGTTGAAAAACACAGTTGGGGTGGTGTTGAAAAACACCATTTGCAAGGTGCCTAAGAAACCCAGATGCACAAAGAGACCCAAGATAAGCTTAAAACAATGTATGCCCCCTAGACTAAGACAAGAGTCAATTCCAGGCTAGGAGAGGCAAAGTGAGAAGTGGAGCGAATGAGCGCCACGGAAGACTGATAGACATAGGTGCAGAGGGTCTCAAGTAGTGCCTATTTCTAGGTTTTCACCACTTGATAGATTTATTGCAATTTTTTCAGGACTTTTTATAAATTGTTTTTGTATTTTTGCTACCAAGGCGCCTGTTTCCAAGTTTTCACCAAGGCACTTTTTCAATTTTTTTCAATTTTTTGATTTTTTTGGTGAGACATCAAAGTGCCTATTACTAGGTTTTCATTAGGATACTCATTTTTTCAGTACTTTTTATGCTTTTTAGGATTTTTTTAGCATCATATATGAATTTTTTTGGTATTTTTTCAGGATCGTAAAATATGTACAAAGGATGCCCCAGACAGAAATGGGCATCAAGAATCTGCTTCCTTTGATGTAGAGAACTGATAGGCCCCAGGCCCAAATGCTGCAACTGTGACAATAGGAGGTCTCAACCAGTTCAACCAATAATAACCAGCCCTGAGCAATGTCTGTGCTAGCGGAGGATCGTTAGAATGTGATCCACATATGCCATCGTGGATTTCAGCTAGCACTTTTTTTGACTCCTCTATTTCTAGACACTTAAGGAGAGTTCCATCTAGACCCTTCCTATACAAGTCACTAGAGACAAAGGCAAAGTGTAAGGGATGGTGGAAGGAATGGCGTGGTGGATTTGCACGAGGAATATGAGGTGGAAGATATGAAAAGATGGTAGGATTGTAAGATTTGTGAGCAGGATAGCGTAATTCATCCACCAGGAACTTGAAGTGAAATTTATGCTTTTTCATTTGTAAGATAGATGTTGAAGTAACCAAGGCATTACTAACTTTGTTCTTAGCTCTAGGAATGGGCTGAAGTATAATAGATATGAGATCATGCTTGAGGTAGTGCATCATTTTTTTGTAGAGAATCAGCTTGTCATCTTTTATTTGAGAATCATTATTTTTGAGTAGATTTTTATTTTTACTTTTCTTAGGTGCAGATACCACCACAATGTGGTTTTTGCCATCTGACCATTGCTCTTTTCTTTTGACTTGATGACCGTGATGTTTGATTGCTGATTCAATCTTTTTTGTTGCTAGTTCTTTGGTGGAAGAAGTAACAGGTGTTGATGTGAGATGAAATGAAGTGACTGGTTCAATAGTATTTATGTGAAGGATGTCATCTTTGGTGACACGAGAGGTTGAGCCTATAGAGTAAGCTCCAAAAGTAGCTAGATCTAGACTTGTCATAGAAGAACCAACGTGGTCCACTAAGGCAATATGAGGAACAAACTCATCAGACCCCACACAAGACCCATCAACCACGTTAGGTGGGTTACAAGAGGTATGAACCACATCAACATCCATATCTGTCATGGGAGGATCTTCTGGAAGAGGCTTAAGATGCCAAGAAGTAGAGATACTCATGTCATTATGTGAGAGATCACCTCTTTGTAGCAGTCGTGCAATGTTGTGATGTTGTCTATCATAGTGCAATGATTCTTTAGGCACATAGGTTCTAGACATAGAGGCCTCGGCCATATCATCAGTAGATATACATTCTTCTCCCCAAAGGAGTGAAGTAGAAGGAAGATCATCTCCCATTTGAGCCATAGTGTGTAGCGGTGACTCATTTGTATCTATGTCTGAATTACTGAGCATGGGAGTATTTCTAGAATCCTCTCTATAGATCCACTCTTGAATAGCTTGTTCTTCACTTTCTGCTTCTAAAGGAATGGATGAAGGAACAAAGGTATCAAAGATCACCATAGTAGAAGTGGAAGGCTTCATCTGATCAGAAGGTCTCCCATATGACCTAGGAGAAACAGGTATAGAAGAAAAGGAACCCAGTGTATATTCACCCATACCAAGGCTCATCATCTTAAGTGATTTCTCAGCAGCAGCTAGAGACATACTAGGATCAACAAAAGGTTCATTATGAGGAACAAATTTTTCAGTAGTAGCAAGAGCATTGATAGCAATAGTATGGTCTCCAGGAATCAAAACTTCAGTGCCATTGTATGGAAATTTGACGCACTAATGATAAGTGGAAGGAACAGCCTGCATGTCATGGATCCAAGGATGACCCAAAAGAATGTTATATGTGAGTGGGATGTCCAATACTTGGAAGCTAATATCTTTCATGACAGGGCCCACTAGGACAGGCAGCGTGATAAGACCTTTGGAAGATCTTTCCACTTCATCGTAAGCTTTTATAGTAATCTTCTTTTTAGAATCCACAGGGAATTCTGACAAACCCAATTGTTGTATGACATTGAAAGAAACAATATTTAACCCTGCACCATTATCTATCAGGACTCGGTGGACTCAGGTATTGTAGACTAGAACTTTAATCTGTAAAGCTAGATTATGAGGGTGAGCAATAGATATGTCATCTTCTACAAAAAAGGAGAGAGAGCGGAGATGAAATGTGGTTGACCATAGCCTAAAATTGATTTGGATCAATGTCATTGGGAACATGTGTTGTACGTAGAGCCTCATCAAGAATCTCTCTATGCGAAGAGGATAACCGAAGCAACTCAAGGATAGATATATGTGCTGGTGTCTTTTGCAAATGTTGGACAAGATCATAGCTAGGGGTGGCTGAAGGTGCCACTTGTTTGGAAGGCAAAGATTGCTTGGGATCTTGCGCAGTTTTAAGGACAATCTTGGCTTGCCCCCTAGTAACAGCATTCAGTGTCTCACTTCAGGAAGATGAACTACCATGTGTTTGCAAGACCAACTTTTGCTTACCATGATTGGCTTTATTATCATCTTGAGATCTCATCATAAGAATACTCTCAACAGGCTCTACCATGTTAATCACAGGTGCATTAGAAGGATACGTGTAATTGATCTTAGCATCATGATTCTTCTTATGTGCTTGAGAGGTTTCCCCCTTATCATGCTTAGGTAGAGGATCTTTGAAAGCTGTGTGATCAGAATTTTTAGTTAAGTCATCAGTGGAGATTGTGCCACTCTCAATAAGATCCTGAATATCATCCTTAAGCCTAAAACAATTATCTGTTGGATGTCCCTTGTTTCTGTGATAATGGCAGTAATGATCCTCTCTCCACCAATCAGGCTTATCTATTGGATCCCAGTTACCAGGTTTATTAGGAAGCGTAAGATATCCATTGTCAACCAAAGTCTTAAGGATCACATCGTATGGTTCTACCAACTTGGTATAGACTCGCTTTCGAAATGACTTGTTAGGCTTATCTGCATATTGAGGTTTAGGAGCACTATGAGCATTGGCAGCTTCTTGTTGTTTTGCTGCATAGATAACATTGGAAAGATTGAAAGCAGGCTCTTTAACTTTAGGAGCGTCAACAACCCCATCATTAACAACATACTTGTTCTTATTCCAAGGTTTGTTCTTGTCTTTACCATTGCCTTTAGCATCTTTATTAATAACAATATCCCCTTTTCTTATAGCTACATCCTCAATCCGATATGCACTTTCAACCATGTCATGGAAGGAGGAGAACAATTGCTTCCTTAGATCATAAAATAGCTCAGGCACAAGTGTGTTGATGAAAATGTCAATCTTTTCTCTTTCAGGTAGCTGATGAGGATATCAAGAATACAATGACCTCCAACATTGTAAGTAAGTTGCAAATGGCTCACCTTGATGTTGTCTTAGATTACCGAGATCTATCACAGTGACAGGTTGTTGGATGTTGTAAGAGTACTGCTTGGTAAATCACTGAGCCAACTCATCAAAAGTCTTAAGAGGTGGTGTCAATTTTGCAAACCATTCTAAAGCCTGGCATCTTAAGCTTCGAGGGAATAAGCATAGAAGATATGTGTCTTCATGAAGAAAGTCCATACTAAGAGCATAAAAATGACGCACATGGTCATGAGGGTCACCATTTCCATCATACTTGTCATATTTAGGAACCTCAATATCCTTACGAAACAAGACCATGTATAGATCTTTATCAAAAGGAAGAGCACAAATTGATTCTACAAAAGAGACCTTTGGAGGCTCTCTTTCTAATTCCATTTGGGTAAGGCATTGATTTGTCTGATGTAATTCTTCTTGAAGGACTTCCAATTCAGTTGGTACTCTTTGTTGGACAATTTGTCTGACATCATAGCCGGGAGGAAGCTTGTATCCTCTAGAAGTCATATATTTAAAATATTGATCACCATTACGCTCTAAAAGCTTATATATCATTCATTGGAAATCCACATCTTGTTCACATCTCATAAGATCCTCGCTAGAAATCTCATCATTAGCCTCTGCCTCATGTTGAGAGGGAGGAGGTCTAGGAGGTGAAGAAGGCATACCAAAAGTGGTTCTTGGAGGAGATCTTGGTGGCATGTTGTTGCCATTGTTGCCATTAAAAAGAGGTCTATGCTCATGATTACTAGTCTCAGGTTGCTCATGAAATGTCCCTCTATAAGCCATGAGACTAGTAGCATCCATCCTTTGTTGATTGTGTTCTTTGTCTAAGCACGCTTGATTATCCTTACGCTCAAAGTGTTCTTGCAAGAGTTGAAACTTTTCTTGTTCAGTCAAAGTGAGTGAGACACTGTCTGTGTTTTTGGGGTCTTGAATGCGGAAAAGAGGAAACCTCCTTTATACCATGGTGTAGCCTTATAATTCTCAGATTAGTCAGAACTAGAACTATTGTTTCTAATGGGTGCTTTTGAACATCTAGTTGGAGAAGGTAACTGTGTATAATTGAACGGAGGATGACTCTCCTACTCAAATTGAGACCGAGTTGTAACCGGCATGAAAAGAGATGTTGGTTGACTAATAGAATGAGACAAAGTTTCTTAGATTTGAGATAAGAAAAGCTAATAAAGATCACTTGTCAAAGTAGAACAATAGAGAGATGGCTCGTCAAAAGTGCTCAAGCACTTATAGCAATCAATTAACTAAAGCTGAGCAATGAGCAAGAAGCTCAATAAGCAAGTAGCTAGAGAGGTAACCGTGATGCGACAAGCGATCAAGAGTAGCATTTGTTAAACTCAAACCCAATTGTTTTAGCTCATTTGTTTCAGTCTAGAACAAATCTAAGCATGTAGGTAACAAACTAGTTTCAGGTAAGAACAAAAAAAGACATTCTACAATAGGTTAAAGTGCAAGTTTAGCCACTCCGAATTGTAGCAATGACAAGACAGCAAAAGGATTCTGGGTGATACTTTCTAGGTAGACAGGGCGATACTTCTCAGTTCAGGTGATACTACGCCTTAAGCCAGGTGATAGAATACAGTATGGTTGGGTGATAGACTCCAGGCTAGCGGGGCGATAGTCCATAAGGCATGAACTATCGCGTGATATACCTCAGCAAAGCGTGTGATAAAATAGTAGGGTGCAAACTATCACATGATATTTCTCAGTAAGGCGTGTGATACTGTTGCAGATTCGTATGACTTTTTGACCAGTGAATGTGAAAAACTTAGTTTTGAAGCATTTTAAAAGATCAAGTAAGTATATCAATAGATTTTTATCATTGATCAAGCACATAAGATAGCAATCAAGGAGTCCAAGCAAGCAATTGTCTTCAAACAATGAGCAAGGGGCAAAACAACCTTGCACACGAATAGAGATAGTGACTTAGTATTTCTACTCCCTAGAGATGCTACTTGTGTATGTTCTTGAAAATGTTTTAGCAGGCACATAAAACACAACAACATCCTAGCATGCTGTCTATAAGGCTATACATGGCTTTTCTAAATGGAGTCCTTGATATACACAAGGTACATGAAGCCCAAATCCGTAGATGAGAAGAATCCAAAATCACACAGCCGGGGGGAGACGGTAACCCAAATCTCCTCCTTCACTTCTCAAAGGTATAAAGTTCTTTGAGGCTTAGCCAAGAGTGATATCAAACTCAATTCCCAAGAGAGGTGTCTTTCAATTCACCACCCACTATTTATACTCCGTCGGAACATAGGAGTTAAGGTCATCCCTTGAGGTGGTGTATCCCCAAGTAGGCCTTCTAAAAATAAAATTAAGTAATTCACTATCAAAAGTATTTAGAGCACTAAAGGTGGAACACTTAACTCTTCAAGTAAATGCAAAGTGAGTCCAAAAGTGGGACACTTAACCCTTCAAGTGAATGTGAAGCGAGTCCAAAAGTCAAACATTTAACCCTTTAAGATAATGTGAAGCGAGTCCAAAAGTGGAACATTTAACCCTTCAAGAGAATGTGAAGTGAGTTCAAAAAGTGGAACACTTAACCCTTCACACAAACTCAAAGTGAGTCCAAAAGTGGAACATTTAACTCTTCACACCAACTCAAAGTGAGTCCAAAAGTGGAACATTTAACTCCTCACACAAACTCAAAGTGAGCCCAAAAGTGGAACATTTAACTCCTCACATCAACTCAAAGTGAGTCCACACCTTAGAAAATAAGTGAGTTCCAAAAAGCACAAAAGGGTTGCCAAGTGGAGCAATTAACGCTTCTTTCCTATAGACCCCTCCCCTTTAATGTAGCACTGATCTTGCAACAACGGGGCAGAAATGAGGGGCCGGTGGATTAGCAAGTCCAATAACCCAAGATAGCAATCTAGATCAATCACAAGTAATCTAAAGTTGCTTATCAATACTACTCACAAATGACAAAGGGTTGAATCAATGGAATATTTAACTTTCCAAGAAAACATAGAGTGAGTCCACAAAGTGGTGCATTTAACTCCCTATGTAAACAAAGAATGAATCCATACCCTAAATCACTCAATGAGATATTTGATATTGGAACCAAGAATTACTTAGGGTTCAAACACAAGCATTCACTTACACAAACTTGTATGAAAGCAAATCTATGTTCATTCATTTCCCATTAAGAGCATCAATTGAAATGTGTTCTATGAAATAATGTAAACACTCAAGCCAAACACATGAGAGGTTTAATTTTAATCCCAAGATCCAAGTGTTTTAGGGATGTAACAAAATACCTCAAGTCCAACGCTTTGTTTTAAGCATATTCCATGAAAGCAAGAGCACCTTCAAATGAACAAGATAAGACACAAGCAAACAAGATATGCAATGTATATCCATCTTATGCAAACCCTAGGATTAGATCTGAAAATTAATTGTTAGGAGCAATGATAACCAGCAAATAATCCAAATGATAACTCATTTCATGCATTGAACAATGAAAAATAAGTGCATACCAATCACAAAATTTTATTTTTTTTGCATTTGACCTAGTCAACAAGATCTGATTTTTACTACATGAATTTGGACCCTAAACCTAAAATGCAAAAAAGAGACCTCTCTCAAAAAATAGAGAGCTTTCCAAAAATTAAAAATTTTAGAAAAATCTCTTCATTTGTGCCCTAGAGAGCCATTTTACCAAAACAGACCAATTTTTGTAAATCAACCAAATGAGCTATGATATGATCTCTAAATTAAAAACACAATGAATGGACCCCCTGTAGAATTCCAAGACCTTTCCTAAAATGTAAAATTTTTGAAAAATACGATGATTTTCACCAGAAATTGATTTTTTATGAAAAATCAAGAAAAAATCATAAAAAATACAAATCACCTCCAAAAATTCTGAAATTTTTTTTGGAGCATCTCTGATATGTTGCCAACCTGAAAAAACATTTTTAGACCAAAAAACCAAGCTTTTTGGGAGATATGATCAAATCTTTAAAATCTAAGGTTTCCCATCTCCAAACAAATCTACACAAGGGTTAACTCCAAAATAATCAGAACCAGCAAGTGTTAGCTCCAAAAATAATCAAAACCTGTATGTAAAAAAGTGGGTTGCCCAATGGTGGGCACCAAAAAATGTGTGCTATAAATGTGTCACACTTCTATGAATCATTACATGTAAGGAAACTCAAGAATGAGCCATCACAAATCGATCCATAGCTCCCTAAGCATGGAGTGCAAAGGGTTTTAAGAATGCTCTTAGCTAGAGCTATTAAGACAATAACCTTGCTAGTAAACCATGCAATGAGAGATTCAATGAATTAATCTAAAGCATAAAGAAAATCTAAACTAAGAATGCCATGAAAATGAAACTACTATGCAAGAAATGAAATCTAACTATGAAGTAAGAAAGCCATGATGATGCAAGAATGAAGACAAGAAGATAGAGTGTTGATGAAGATCCAAGATGAATGCCAACAATGATCCAAATCTTCAAACCCTAGATGCAAGGATATCTCCAAAAGCTCCAAGATGACCTAGAAAACCTGTAGCATAACAATAGCATAAAAATTTGTGTGTGCAAATGAGGAAGAGAGCTCTTCTTTTATAGGAGGTGAAAAATCAATGGACCATGGAGATTAAGAGGCAAAAGATTTAATCAAGGGTGGAGCTTGAAAGAGGAGCAATCCATGTGCACAAATATCCTCCAATGAGAAAATAAGAGTTGACTTTTGTGTCCATATGAGACAAAAAGTGTTTTTTCCCTTTTTATAAAATAAGAATAATGCTTTATTTGTGCAACTTAGGATAAGAGGAAAAGTGGGGCTTTTTATTTATTAAAAGGGGAGGGAATATTCCTTTTAATAAATAAAGACTTAGGATAAGATGGTTAGCCCATAGAAAATAATCAAATAAATGATAGAACTAGGATTTGATTAAGAATAAACAATTGATGATTTAGCAAATGGGGGCTAATAGTCTAGGTGACCATTTTTAGTTGTATACATCATTCACTCCTCTTAGAAAAATTAGCTTTTGTGAATCCTCCTGTAGTGCATGTTGAGGGTTCTTTTACATGTTGTATAAGAAGTGTGATATGTAGTCCTCCAGTGTCTCATCTTCTTTCTATGACATACAGAAGATGTCATCTCCTTTTGAATCACCACCTTTGTAGTATTCCTTATACTTCCTTAGAAACAAATCTCTCATTCCATCCTAATTAGTTACTGAATTTTCTCCTAAGCCCATGAACCATTTGAGAGCTGACTCCTTCAGTGTTGCTAGAAACATCTTAAGCATATGACTGTCAGTATTATAGTAAAAAATTTGACACAGTATGTCAACCTTGAACAAAAAGGTGTTAGGGACTTCTATAATAAGGCCACAAAACTTTGGAAGTGCTGAAGCAGGTATGTTCTTGAGGTTAGGATTGTTGATAAGACTTGGAATAGGAAATGGAAATGTAGGAGCTTCCATTACTGGAGGTGTTGGATATTGAAACTATGGCTAGAAAGTATTATTGACCAGAAGGTTATGGACAACAGGTGGTCCTAGATTGGGATTATTATGGAAACTAGATAATATTTTTGCAAAAGGATAGAGGTCAAATTTATCATGAGTGTCTTGTTATGTTGAAGATGTTGTAGCAAACTCCAAACTTGCATCGAGAAATGGTAACTCAAGTTCTTCAAATTCTTCTTTCAGTTTAATAGGTTCTTTTGGAAGAAATCTACCATGAACATCTCACCTTCTTCAATGCATGAAAGTAATTTGATGAACTTGTGAAGAAAACTCAAAACTACTCGGTGTTGGCTAAAAAAATAAGAAACTAATCTGAAAAATAAATGACTCATTAAGGTTCCTAGTTTGACACCAACCCCAGCAAGGGTGCCAAAAATGAATAGTTTCACAATAGGTAATGATAATCATTCCATTGTCTCTCTTAGGAACAATATACTTATACTAAGAATTACTTTTCCCATCATAAATGCATTTAGATTGTCAACTCAGGGACGTAGACTTGAAATGGGATAGCATAGTTTGTGCACTAAGTTCCTCTAAGAGTCATAACACCTATGATGTAAGAAGATAAAATGCATCAAAGAAACCTATGATATTTTTGTAGGAAAGTAAACACACTTAACTACTTAATGGAATGGCAATAGAAATCTTGTAAAATTATCCTAAACCTATCTAGCAACTCAAAACATTCACTATGTCTATCTCTACAAGTGTTGTAGGAACATCCACATTAGTAATTACTACAGGAATAAAACAATAACTTCTACTTGAAAGCACATAAAATATAGTAAGCAACTCTACTCTAACTTAATCTAATCGACCTCCCAAGTGGGCCCCCTTGGTTGGTTTCTGCTAACTACTAACATAGAAGATACTCCAAAATTACTCTTCCATTAAATTATTCTTAACTGGTTCCATAACAATTTAAGAACTCATGAAGAACAGAAAAGAGAAACTTCTACTATACTGAATACATCATTCTATATTTTCTCATTACCTAACTAAGTCGATCAAATCGCTTTATAAAGAGGATTGACACTTATTGAAAACATAACAAAAAAGTCTGATTAAATCTCGCCAAATAAGGAGGAGATAAAACAACCACGACATATTAGAATAAGTGCAAATAACAAAATAACAACACTAAGGGAATATAGCATAACTATTTCCTATATCTTCTGGAATGACAACTCATTCTTAGTAGCGGCATATCCTTCAGAATTGTGCTGGATTCTTCCGCCATGGGTGGTCTTCTAACACTCCTTCTTTAATGCGCTTTCACCACTCTTTATACTGCTCCTTGCTTACTTGGCAGGTTAGTAGCATTTGGTGTACATATATATATTCAAGTCAACATTTCAACTCCTACTCAAATGTTAGAACATAGCTTAAAATAGCTATATGAAGTACTACATTATATATAATAGTCAGCAAAACATGCTATTTTAACTACCCATAGTCTTTGCAACTCTAGTTGTACTTATAACAAGTTCACATAGGTATAGGTTCATAAATGTTTTAGAAATGTCTTATCAGAGCATAAAGAGTGTCAACAAAGTATAAAGATTATAACAAAATGGAGACAATAAATTGTCTCATCAACCATCAACTTAAAATATCTAGAGAGAGACAACATAGACATACCTTGTTTCCTACAATAATATCTATTTCGTGATTCTTCATGTAGTCTTTGTTCATCCTCTTCTAAATAATGTCATGTACTCTTGATTAGCCTTCTCTTTTTATTTCCCATCACAACTTACAAAATTGTTCGGTGTCAAAATGTCTTCCTTCTCCTAAATGCGAATTATTTTACAGCTTTCAAGTTAATGAAATGAGAAAAATATACATTTAAATATTTATATTTAATCACTATTAACCAAAAATGACACCAAATTGGCCGACCTAGTTTCTATCAAAAGTCAAAGTTGACTTTCTATCAAAAGTAAGTTAGTGATAGTTAAACTTGGCATCAAACTTGAAAGTACTTTCAATCGAAACTCAAAAGTTTTGATCGAAAGTACCTAGTTTAGGCCATGTTTGCAAGCTATGAAGAAATTATGACAATTTCATGGCTTTGGGCCTCAAGCACAGTGATCAAATGGAAGAATAAGAAGACATCCTTTTACAAACAACAAGTACTCAAAACTAGCTTTCTAACGATTATATATTCGACTATTTTTTAATTTCTTATGTGTATGGTTTTTGACGTTAATCGAATGTAGGTTATTTATCAAATATAAACCTCTGAGTTTGACGCTAAATGAAAAATAGTAAAAAAGGGAAAAAAATTTGAAAAATAACAGTGCCCTCCATCTTTGAGCCTACTTTCTATCATTTTTATTTTTTTGAAATTCGATAAATACACAAGTTATAAGCTATGTAGTTATATTAAGGTATGTCAAAATTATGGTTTAGGAAACTTCCAACACTAATAAAATATGCAATAATAATGATAATGTCCTAAAACCAATTGCATGCCCTCTGCATGGATTTTATGAAACTAAATTCGAAAGAATCACATTCATATATATTTTACAAAAAATGTTATGCTCTATGAAAACAATGTTACTATTTGAAAATGACGTTTTCAGCACCATACTAGTTTTCATGGGAGAAAAAAAATGTATTCAAATAAATTTAAAAAAAATAAAAATAAAATATATTTAGAATCTAGATAGAAAATCCTAAAAGACTCTAATTTACTTCATCCTTCGATTTCGAATGGTTCAACGAAAATATGCATCCAAATCTAAAAGTTTTTTTTCTAAATGTAGAGTTCATTGTCTGTTTAGGAAAAAGAGTGTAACCCACTAAATTGTGGGTTCACCCTTGGAGGAGTATCATTTTGGAGAAATAAATAGACATGTATGATCCATAAATTTTTTGTAATGGCCATATGTTACACCTTTTGAAATTTTGTGATTAAGTTTTTTTTTGGGACTTAGCCAATTTTCCCATATATTGTCACCAATAAAAAAAGTGGAAGATTTTTGGAAATTTGGATAAGTAGGATATCACAATGTTGTCATTATGGCAACATATATTTATCATTGAGACAACATGATCAGAGGAAGAAGTTCTGTATGAGAACACATAAAAAATGTCGAAGTATAACAATGTTTATCTATTTACACAAAGACCATTTTGATTAGCGATGTTCATAGAAGCACATTTAGTACATGCACACTTAAACATAGATCATTCAAGGCATATCAAAGCTACATCTAAGAGTGCAAGTCTGTACAACACGTACGGAAAGAGATACCGATGTTTTACAGAGACAATGTTGAGCTGACCAGAACAGAGCAGTGATCAAAATTTTATTATATTGAATTAAGGGATTATTTTGTTTATCAAAATAATGACTTAACTAATTAGGGATGACATCCTAGATGTTAACCCTAGAAGGTAGCTTGAAATGACTTTATGTTTTGAGAAGAGTATAATGTTTTGTGAGTCGACATGAAAGTTATTTTGTAATAACTTATATATACATGTAAGTAAATGTAAAAGCGAAGATATGAAGTTGACATATGATGCAAAATTGTAAGTTGTAAGAAAGAAAAAAAGAAAGTGTTGTATATTAGTGTGAAGAGCCTACAAAGCTAGATCACAATATTAAAGTTATTTGGCAGCAATAAAAGGTTTTTGTATTCTACTTTTTGTATTTGAAGTTATCATTCTATATTGTATGTTTTGGCAGTGAGCTCATCTTGCATACATTTATATTTTGTAATAATAACTCCTATTATGGTTGAGGCTTCTAACAAGGCCTAATGTCCTTTAACCAAGACAAAGACACTATACAGATGTAATAGACCTCTAACAGGGTCAATATCCCTAATCGGATACTTTTGATTAGTGGATTACTTGTGGGTATCACCCCCTCCAGGATTTTTCCTTGCCCAAGGTTTCCTCGAGAACAAACATGGTGTTATGACTTAATTGATTTTATTCTTATGCTTATTATTTAGTTTAGTTTCTTATGCAAGCTACAAGTTAATTTCATATATCCATAATTGGGCAAAAGTAAAAGTTTTTGAAATACTGATTCACCCCCCCTCTCAGTATTTCCTCTTTCTAACAAGAATGAATGCACACAACTAGTAATATAGAGTGAGAATGCAAGAAATTACTTCTATGAAGCAATGCAAGAAAATAACTAGATTAACAATGCAAGATTAAGCTAGAAATGAAGCTAAGGTAAGAAATGAGAGAGCTAAAGCTTAAGAATTAAAATTAGCAAGATCATTCTAAGAATGTAAGTATGCAAAATGCAAGCACTTAAGATGATCTAAATAGAAAAATGAAGTTTAGGGACCCTTGAGCCAGGGAAGATCTTCTTTGTAAAGGAATTTCCTCAATAATGAAGGGTGTAGATTAAGAGGCAATAGAATGAGTGATTGAGATGAAGAGGCAAAATGAGAATGAAGGAGATGCAAGGTTAGGTAGAGATGAGTGGTGAGGTTTAAGAGGCAAAAATAGATGTTAGGTAAGATAAGAAAAAATAGCATTTGCAAGCACAAATCCTATTTAATTTCTAATTAATAAAGATTAAGTATGTGCAAACATGTGAATGTGTTATTTTAATAAAAGTGTAGGAACTTTACATTAAAAGTAACGTTTTAGCAATTAAATAAATATGAAAGCTCTATAAACTAGACCATAGTATAAGCTTGATATAAGACTTTTTATTTTTGATTTAATTATGCAAAGGGGATTTTAAAGGTTACTCTGCACAATTATGTCTAGTAAATATGCCTTTGAGATTTAGGATTTAAATTGAGGTAATTTGACCAAAAATAGGGCTTAGGTTCTACTAGACCAATTTTAGGTGATTACATCTAACAATAAAAAGTCTACAAAAAACTTATATGGACCAAAAATGAATATGAAATGAATAAAGTGACAAATTTTTGTATCAATTCTTCTAGAGGAAGTGGCAATTGAATAGTAAAGTAAATTTTAATGCACCTACCAGTTCCTAAGTGAAAAGTTAACTAAGTGTACATAGAATAAATGCATACACTAACTCACACCCTCCCCTAAGTGCAACATAGGAAGAAATACTCAAAAAAGTAAAAATACAATCTATATTATGAGATTCTATATAGATGTTGGAGACAATGCAAGAGTTGGTTCCGATAAAGAACTGAGTGAAATTTAATTTCTCACAAGTATAGAGAAGAAGAGGAACATTGTTGGAGAAATCTCCCATCTAAAGGAGAAATTATGTGAAAGGAAAGAAAAATCCTCAATACCTCCCAAGGACTACTTCCTTCATCCCTAACATTGATCACGACTAAAGATAGTTAGAAGATGCCAAATGTTTAGGGAAGATGTGTACATGCGAGTTTTCAAAAAAAGTACACATGGATGTAAATATGCTTAGTGCACTCATGTTATGATGGATTTCAAGAAATATTTATCACACATTGATTATCACACCAAAGAGTAGTGGGATGAGTGTTAGTTTAGCAAAACTCAACCATCAAATTATTCAACCCAAAGAGCCTCCTAGCTAAGGCACCACCTCAATACTCAATCTCTTTTGATGATGATACAATAGTATATTTCTTCTTTAAATTCCTAGCAACTATACCCAAATTAAGACAAATAAAAATGTTGAAAGTAGACTCGTCATTATGAACACCATCGACCCATTTTGATTCAATAAAGTCCACAATATCAACATACCTTGATATGTAGTTAATTCCAAACTATGTAATGGCCTAAATATGCTGCAACATACTCTTGGTTTTGTTGAAATGAATTTGATGAGGATATTGACAGAAATTAGTGGCAAAAGGAACTACAAAGAAAATACTAGGATGATTGCATGTCAAATACAAAGGTCTTCAACAAATAGCCAATACAAGGTAGCATCTCCTAATAGAATAGTAAAATTTGTAGAAAACATAACAATTTACTAGAAAGGATTATGTGTTGGCTTACAATTAGCTATCTCAAATCTCTTAGGCATAACAAGAGCATACTTCTTCTTTAAAATAGAAATACTACTAGAGGATTGATGAATCTGAATGTCAATGAAGGAACAAAATAAGAAAAGATATATTATATCAAAATGGTCGATCAAGTCCCAATGAGTATTCTCAACCATTGTAGGAGAAATCCATATAAGAATCAAAGCATTTACAAAGAGAACAATAGTGAGGACATCCCCATGCCTCTAAAAGTAAGTGATAGGACCAGAGTAACATATAATGAATCCAAAAGTAAGCGAAAAACAAACCATCTTCTCATACTAGTCTCAAGGACCTTTTTTGATATCATACAATGGGTGCCAAAGCTGTGAGGCCCACCTTTGGCCCACATAGTGATCCCAATTTTGAGACTTAGCATTTCATTTTGATTATGTTTTTGGAGATGCTTGGACTCATTTGGTTTACTGTTATGTTATGATGGACTCGTTAGACTTCACATTTTGTAGACTCTGTATGTGGATCCATGATGACTGGATTTAAATTTGACTGTGTTAGATTATATCATTATACGATGTCATGAGAACCTGATAACTAGATTCTGGATGATCTTGATTTCATTTGAATTATGCTATTGAATCATGAATTGAATTATGAAAATGGAATTTATTTGATGTGATTATTGAATCCTATATGATTACATGCAGACAGTTGAATTATGACATTTCTTTCTGTGTGATTGAATGTTCAATTGAATTGTGTTAGATCATTACTTTTTGTATGATTCCTTGTATGCAATTGAGTTAAGATTAATGTGTGGATATTACATCTTGTATGTTTATATATGATGGTTTTCTTCCTTGAATTACTGATGCTGCATTTAGGTTTTGCAAGTGGAAGGACCATGGAAACATTTGGGGAAACCACATTGAATGCTTGTGCTATCAGTAAAGCCAAGGCCCCATCTATTGAAGCGACTAGGGCCTCATTGTGAAGTGTTTTATTTTTGTAATCGTAATGTGAATGTATCTGTAAGATTGTTAAGTGTTGTAATATGTTGGACATACCTTAATTGTGATGTTAATTATGTGAGTGTCACTTGACACTAGAGTTATTTGATAACTAAGGTATGTCGTGTGATTGGAGTGCAGGAGCAAGTCCTAGAAGCTTCCTCGGGGGGGTATTCTAAGTGAATCCTCTTGTCTTAGGACCCCTAAGTGAAGTCATACCTTACATTTTCGTGCATAAACTGAACCATGGTTTTTGGAGGGTTAAATGGGACCCTAGGGAGTAGTTTCATGCATTTTTAAGTAGCCCATTCCTTGTACCCAAAGGTTAGGGGTAATTTTAGCATGGGAAAAGCCATATTTTGACCTTTTGTCCCCTCCAATAGTGCCCATTTAATCTTGAACGAATTTGCAATTTTCATCATGGACCCAGAAGTACTTCCTAGGACCATATTTATGAGGGTTGTGGAGATTTGGTAGGGGGTCCCCTTTTAGTAGAACTTTTAGAGGGGTTTGGGGGGCTCACCCACTCTCTACATTTAGAGACAACTAAACTTGGAGAAGGAGAAAGCTAGGGATAGAAGAAGGAGAAGGCTCAAAACTTCATCATTTTTCATTGGATCATAGGTTGGAGGATCTTGCTCTTTATTTCTCTCATTTTTTTTGTAGTAGTTGTATGTGTTGTGTATTTGTTCTTTGGCTCCCCATGGTTGGTCATGGAGGAAGCTTTCATATCTTATTTGTTGTGTTTTAGCTCCCCATGGTTGGTCATGGTGAGAGCAAGCATGTATTGTGTTTTTCTTGTAATTGGATTTGGGGTTGTTTACTCTTGGATTCACTCACCCTTGGGAGGGAAGAGCAATCAAGAGGGGGTGTGGGAAATGGAGGCAACTCCATTCGTAGACTCTCCTCCATCTGTGGGGAAGGATGAAGCTTGGGTGAGTGATATTCCCCAAGTAACCTTGCATATAGCCCATGAGGGATTGGGGTTATAAGGAGGGAAGATTGGCCATGTGAGCCTTGTTATGATAATGTGCTTATTTTGGTCCATGTGTGGCCTTGTTTTGATATTAAGCATATTTGGGTCCATGTGTGGCCTTGTTTTGATATTGAGCATATTTGGGTCCATGTGTGGCCTTGTTTTCATGCAATGGTTATCTCCATGGGTTGTCCACCCACACCCCACAAAAGGAGTTCATGAAATTCCTTAGTTATACCCTTGAGGGAATTTTGGGTTCTTGCAATTGTATGTTTCTTGTGAGTGTTTGTATATGAGTGAATGTATCCTATTTGATGTGGTTTCCCCAAGCTCGAGGGTGGCCTCATGAGAGGCCTAGGATGGGAGGTGAGCTCCCATGGTCTTTCCCTTGCCTTTTATATATTTGCAGATTTGTGGAAGCTCAAAGAGGAGCTATCATGGAGGTTTTCATCTTTTGGGTGGTTGTGAGAAGACAACCCGTTCATCTCCTTTCTATAACCTCTCTTTGTATTTGGACTTCTATTGATGTAAAAGAGTTAATGTAATGTTTTTTTACTTGGAGCTATTGTGAAGATGAAATAGATGAGAGACTGTCATTTCTTGATCTTTCATTGTATGGTATTATCCTTTGCAATGCTCTATTGTAACTATGAAGATGTAACTGTATTTGATGTATTTGTGTATGTATTGAAATGGATTCCTTAATGTTTATGACAAATTCTTGCATAAGTTATAAAAGATATCTCTCTCTCTCTCTCTCTCTCTCTCTCTCTCTCTCTCTCTCTCTCTCTCTCTCTCTCTCTCTCTCTCTCTCTCTCTCCTCTCCTCTCTCTCTCTCTCTCTCTCTCTCTCTCTCCTCTCTCTCTCTCTCTCTCTCTCTCTCTCTTTATAGTTGAAATTACTCTTTCTTTGCAAATGAGTTATCAACATTGATAGATTTTAATATTGTAACAAATCCATTATGATTCCAGATTTGGGTTGATATAAGAATATTGTAGTTCCTACAAGATGATTTAATTGTCATGAGCATTGAAAATAATCTCTATATATGATTCATATCTCACTTTTAGTCCTTTCAATTGTAATGAAACATCTATAAGGAATGAACAAAATAGTTATTTTGTTGATATCTCTATTGATTTGCAATCAAATCATATTTAATCCTTAATGATACACTATCAATTTTAAGACTAGACTTCCTAATGCAATAAGGAAACTAATAAATGATAATGCTATTCTACTCATTGCTGTGAAGGAAATTGATAATGTTCTCATACATAAGAGAATTCATTTTCAAAGAAAAGTTGGCTTTCAACTCTCTGGAAATTGTATGGGAAAAGAATTCCCATACAATTCTCTTACCACAGTCATTTTATAATATTAATCTTGCCACCTCAATATGTTATAAACAAATAAAATAACATGGTATTATTTCCCCCCATACCTTATTTAATATCCTCCCCAATACATGGCACATGCGTAGGGATGACAAGTCTTTGTAAAGTTTGAAACCAATTTCATTGGACAAGAAATTGTCCTTTTAACCGTCATCTCTTACCTTTTACTAAATGCTCTTACCTTTTAGTCTCCAAAACCTACGCATGCCTTTGCTAGCCCATGCCTAGCAATTAATTTAAAATGTGAATGGAGCTTCCCTTGGACAAGAGTAAGTTGTGGGACCCACTTCCCACTTATTCCCCATGCCTCTCCTCTTTCCAAGCGCAGGTTTGGGCATAGGCTTTTGGGGAAGTTTGAAAATTTGAAATAAATTTCCTTCCCTCTTTTAAATTGCGCACGCCTCCCTTGTCCTTTGTGATGGTAAGTGGAGTGAAGGGAAGATTTGATAGATTTCTAGGGTCCTACGAGTAGGGAGATAGGCTAGTTGACCTGGTGGAATGTTTAGTTTAGTGAGTAGGTTAATATTTAGATGAGTTAGTTTAGGTTGTTAGTTAATTTTTTTTTATGAGATTAATGTCTTCTTAATATTAGTAGTTAGTCATTATTTTTTTTTGCAATGTTTAAATTATTTATTTTGTTATTATTTATGGTACCATGTGCTAATGTTATAGCATGTATATGATATTAATTGATATATTATACTATATTAACTAATTAATAACTATATTAATTAATTAATATATTATAATTATTAATTGATTTCATATATATTATTTAATTATAATCTTTGAATATATATTATTAATTAATGTTTTTTTTTTCTTTAAATTTTTTTTAATAGTTAATAAGTTCATTAATCAATTAATATGTTGTGATTATTAATTGGTATATATTCATTTTGCAATGGCTATTGGTGTAAACGATTATTAAATTTTATATTCAATATTTTCATAAACTGACAATCTAATTATAGTAATCAAAATTGGACTTATGGAAAATGGGTAATCTATATATATAATAACATTATTAAATAAACATTCAACTCCTCTTAGATAACCTATAAACTTTATAGATCGATGATCTACGATATTGATTGAGAAGGTGGTCAACGATCTTCTTCGATTATATTGATATCATCTAGCATCCTATGGATATTAAAACAACATTGTTGAGGTTGATCACCTGAATCTTTTGTGACCTCGTCGTTGACTCCTCTTACCCACATCTTAAGCGTGGAACTTTTATCCTTTAAAAAAAATTTGTTGGTTGTATTTTGACCCGAACTTTTGGGCATCACATTTTGGTATTAGAGCACTGGGTTCAACTCTAGGAACCTTTGTGCCATTACGCTTTTCAAGGAAAGTATTCATTTACGCATAATAACCCTTTTGAGTTATGTATGTGAGGAGCATGTGTGAGTACATTCTGTAATGGTCATACCAACATCATCGTGTGTGGGTGCCCTAGGATGGTTATGGGAATACCTGGAAGAAGCTAAACCCTTATAACATCGGAGTGTTGTAGAAACTGGGTAGAATGGCCTAACCATTTTAGTATGGGGTGGAGAATCATTCTATACCCTCGTAGGATTTACATTATTAAGTTATAGTGGGACCCATGCCATGATGTAAATATATATATTTTTTTTATATATATGATGGAAACACTCCAGGATCATCGACAATTTCTCCTTGTATAGACTAGGACCTTCTCGAAGCACTGGGAACTTATGATACCACTTGGGAAGGCTAATTAGTCATAGGAGATGGACGATGGTAACCTATGTTATGAAAAGCATTTTAGTACCAGAGTAAGGTAAAGGAGACTTGTTTAATTATTGCTTCAAACAAGGAAAGTATGGTGTCCCTAGTCGAGGTATAGATTGAATCACCTATGGATATGTAAGTCATAGGTTGAAATTCCCCAGTATTCTATGGTGGGTACTCCTTTTGGATTTGATGTCAGTTGTTTCATTTTGCTTATGGTCTTCCTGAGTCATTTATCTTCTTGGTGGAACTTCCCATGTATTGGACTGGTACCTTTTTGTTTTTTGTTTTTTTTCTTGATTGGGTTTTGTCACCAACTGTATAGTTCTTATCTTGGCAGTTGCCACCATTGATTTTTTTTTTTAATTTTTTTTTTCTTTCGATTGAAATGAGCTCACTTTTTATTTTGTATTCGAAGTTGAAGCAGACAGATTTTCTTTTTGAGAATTACTTGTATCTATTTTTGGGTGACTATTATGAGCATTCTCTTTTGCTGCCAGTCCTATGTCATTTGTACCCGTTTTGTTTTAAAGAGTCCCACCAATCGTGTGTATATGAGGTAACACCTAGAAGGAGATATTATCCCATGTTGAAAGGTACTATAGGATCGATAGATTAGATCCATGCCCTACTATGATGAATAACATAAATGATTGGTTTCCTTGTAGTTGGAGTAGGTGAAAGTTTGAGATTTGGCAAACCATGGTGGTGTAAATTATTTATAAGACATACAATTTTGTAAGTGGCCTTGCATGGGTGTTAGTATTATGAAGATTCATCCTTTGGGTAATCATGTACCCTAATAGGAAAGATCTATGATGTTATGATTGACCTTAAGAGATCGATGACTATTGAATGTTCTGAACTACACTAGTAGGGGAATTGATTAGGATGGATAAGAAAGGGCTAGTTGGAGTGAAATGCTTTAGTGTTATATTTAGAGAAGGGACACATTCATCCTAGTGTTTCTCCTTGGGGTGCACCAGTGATCTTCATTAAGAAGAAGAATAGGTCACTTTGGTTGTGCATGGAATACTGACAGTTGAATAAGGTTACCATTTAGAATCGGTATCCACTTCCTAGGATTGATGACTTATTTGACTAGTTGCTAGGTGCCTGAGTATTCTCCAAGATAGATCTTAAGTCAGGGTACCATCAGTTGAGGATAGTTGACAGAGACATTCCTAAGACCACATTCCACACTAGGTACAACCACTATGAGTTTACCGTGGTACCTTCCCATCTTATGAATGCCCTAGTTGTATTCATGAGCCTTATGAATGGTGTATTCTGCACCTTCCTAGATAAGTTTGTAATTGTGTTCCTTGACGACATCCAGATATATTTCAAGAATGAGAAGGATCACGAAGGGAACTTGAGATAGGTATTGCAGTGTTTGAGAGATAATCAATTGTTTGGCAACTTGTTGAAATGTTCCTTCTTCAGAACAGAGGTTAAGTATTTGGGGCATGTCATATTTGGCGATGGGATCTCAGTAGACCCATCAAAGATAGAGGCTTATGAATTGGCCAACACCTACCATAGTGACTGAGGTTAGAAGTTTCATGGGACTAGCTGGTTATTACAGATGATTCATGGAAGGATTTTCTAAAGTGGCACATCCTATCACTTCCCTTCAGCGAAAGGGGAATAAGTTTGAGTGGACAAAGAAGTGTGAGAGATCTTTTCAGGAGCTCAAGAGGGCACTCACCAATCCACTGATTCTTGCAGTGCCAGATCCTTCAGTGGAATTTGTTGTATGCACAGATGTTTCCTTGGATGGAATAGGTGCAGTACTTATGCAGGGAGGGCAAGCTATTGCTTACGAGTCTAGGAAGCTTAAGAATCATGAGTTAAATTACCCTATGCATTATTTAGAGCTTGCAGTAGTGGTACATGCCTTAGTGCGATGGCATCACTTCCTCTTAGGTCACCATTTTGAGCTTCATTCAGATCATCAGAGCCTTTAGTATATATTTACCCAATCGAACCTTAATGCTCGGCAGAGGTGATGGATGGAGTTCTTATGTGAGTATGACTTTGATGTCCACTACATCAAGGGGAAGGAGAACGTAGTTGTAGATGACTTGAGCAAGAGACGACATGATATCTTTTCTATGACTATAGGCATAGATTTGAGGGGTCGGATCCTCTGTTATCTACAAGAGAATGAGTGGTATACCGAGGTTTGTGAGATGATTCGATCCTAGAGACCCTTGGAAGGGAAGCATGTTGGTTATACTATAGAGTTTGATGGGCTTCTACACCATCGTGAATGTATCTATGTACCTTCTACTGAAGACCTACGTGCTTTCATTATACTTGAGGCTCATAGAGCACCTTATGAAGCACATCCCAGGGTTAAGAACCTACATGAAGATTTGAGACAACTATATCCTTGGCCAGGCATGAGATTGTAGATTGCTGAGATAGTGGCCAGATGTCTTGAGTGTCAGTGGGTTAAGGCAGAGCACCACCATCTTGGTGGACTCCTGCAGCCACATGAGATTTCAGTGTGGAAGTGGGAGGTTATATCCATGGACTTTATAGATGGTCTTTCGATGTCTTCCTGACGCCATGATGCTATTATGGTGATGGTGGACCGGCTGACTAAGGTAGCCCACTTTTCTCTAGTTCATCCTTCCTTTACAACACCCACAGTACCCAGGTGTTCTTAGGAGACATTTTCAGACTTCATGGCATACCTCATAAGATTATCTCAGATAGAGACTCTCTATTCACTTCATCCTTTTGGAGAGAACTTCAGGCAGCATTGGGGCACCAGGCTCAATTTCAGCACAGCCTATCATCCTGAGATAGATGGGCAGATCGAGAGGGTCAATCAGGTTTTAGAGGACATGCTACACATGTATGTTATGGACCATTAGACCAGGTGGGAGGAGTACCTACACTTAGTAGAGTTTGCCTATAATAATGGGCACCATGCATCTTTGGGTATGCCTCCTTACCAGGCATTATATGGTAGACCTTGTAGGACCCCACTGAGTTGGGATAGGATCAAGGACAAAGTTTCTATTCATCCTGAGCTAGTCCGAGACATGGAGTAGTAGGTCACCTTGATTAGGCAGCATCTCTTAGAGGCTCAGGATAGACATAAAAAGTATGTAAATGCGAAGAGGATAGACCAAGCCTACCTTGTGGGAGATAGAGTATTCCTGAGAGTGTGACCGCACAAGAGTCCAATCCATTTTGGGAAGGGCTCTAAGCTCGCACCCCATTTTGTTGGTCCATTTGAGATCCTAGAGAGGATAGGGCCCATTGCTTATCATCTAGCCTTGCCACCTAGCCTGTCACGCATCTGTGATCTGTTCCATGTATTGGTGTTGCGACAATATATTTATGATGAGTCTCATATCTTTGATTGGGATGCCTTGCAGGTGGAGTTAGATGGCCAGCTGACCCTGGCGCCCATTTGTATTTGGCTCAATGGATGTTGGGACTTCAAGGTAGAATCCTGGACCAGGTTAGAGTCTAGTGGGATTGCTATGATGAGGTCACAGCCTCATGGGAGGATGCAGCACAGATGAGGGCCCAGTATCTGCACATCTTCGATGAACTCTAGGAGGATGTTCATCCCTAGAGGGGGTGGATGTGAGGCCCACCTTCGGCCCACATAGTGATCCTGATTTTGAGACTTAGCATTTCATTTTGATTATGTTTTTGGAGATGCTTGGACTCATTCGATTTACTGTTATGTTATGATGGACTCGTTAGACTTCACATTTTGTTGACTCTGTATGTGCATCAATGATGACTGGATTTGAATTTGACCATGTTAGATTATATCATTATACGATGTCATCAGAACCTGATAACTAGATTATGGATGATCTTGATTTCATTTGAATTATGCTATTGAATCATGAATTGAATTATGAAAATGGAATTTATTTGATGTGATTATCGAATCCTATATGATTACGTGCAGATAGTTGAATTATGACATTTCTTTCTATGTGATTGAATGTTCAATTGAATTGTGTTAGATAATTACTTTTTGTATGATTCCTTGTATGCAATTGAGTTAAGATTAATGTGTGGATATTACATCTTGTATGTTTATATATGATGGTTTTTTTCCTTGAATTACTGATGTTGCATTTAGGTTTTGCAGGTGGAAGGACCATGGAAACATTCAAGGAAACCACATTGAATGCTTGTGCTATCAGTGAAGCCAAGCCCCGTCTATTGAAGAGACCAAGGCCTCATTGTGAAGTGTTTTATTTTTGTAACTGTAATGTGAATGTATGTGTAAGATTGTTAAGTGTTGTAATATGTTGGACATACCTTAATTGTGATGTTAATTATGTGAGTGTCACTTGACACTAGAGTTATTTGATAACTAAGGTATGTCATGTGATTGGAGTGCGGGAGAAAGTCCTACAAGCTTCCTCGGGGGGGTATTCTAAGTGCATCCTCTTGTCTTAGGACCCCTAAGTGAAGTCATACCTTGCATTTTCGTGCATAAACTGAACCATGGTTTTTGGAGGGTTAAATGGGACCCTAGGGGGTAGTTTCATGCATTTTTAGGTAGCCCATTCCTTGTACCCAAAGGTTAGGGGTAATTTTAGCATGGGAAAAGCCATATTTTGACCTTTTGTCCCCTCCAATAGTGCCCATTTAATCTTGAACGAATTTGCAACTTGCATCATGGACCCATAAGTACTTCCTAGGACCATCTTTATGAGGGTTGTGGAGAGTTGGTAGGGGGTCCCCTTTTAGTAGAACTTTTAGAGGGGTTTGGGGGGTTCACCCACACTCTACCTTTAGAGACCACTAAACTTGGAGAAGGAGAAAGCTAGGGATAGAAGAAGGAGAAGGCTCAAAACTTCATCATTTTTCATTGGATCATAGGTTGGAGGATCTTGCTCTTCATTTCTCTCATTTTTGTTGTAGTAGTTGTATGTGTTGTGTATTTGTTCTTTGGCTCCCCATGGTTGGTCATGGAGGAAGCTTGCATATCTTATTTGTTGTGTTTTAGCTCCCCATGGTTGGTCATGGTGAGAGCAAGCATGTATTGTGTTTTTCTTGTAATTGGATTTGGGGTTATTTACTCTTGGATTCACTCACCCTTGGGAGGGAAGAGCAATCAAGAGGGGGTGTGGGAAATGGAGGCAACTCCATGTGTAGAGTCTCCTCCATGTGTGGGAAAGGATAAAGCTTGGATGAGTGATTTTGCCCAAGTAACCTTGCATATAGCCCATGAGGCATTGGGGTTCTAAGGAGGGAAGATTGGCCATGTGAGCCTTGTTATGATAATGTGCTTATTTGGGTCCATGTGTGGCCTTGTTTTGATATTAAGCATATTTGGGTCCATGTGTGGCCTTGTTTTGATATTGAGCATATTTGGGTCCATGTGTGGCCTTGTTTTCATGCAATGGTTATCTCCATGGGTTGTCCACCCACACCCCACAAAAGGAGTTCATGAAATTCCTTAGTTATACCCTTGAGGGAATTTTGGGTTCTTGCAATTGTATGTTTCTTGTGAGTGTTTGTATATGAGTGAATGTATCCTATTTGATGTGGTTTCCCCAAGCTCAGGGGTGGCCCCATGAGAGGCCTAGGATAGCAGGTGAGCTCCCATGGTCTTTCCCTTGCCTTGTATATATTTGCAGATTTGTGGAAGCTCAAAGAGGAGCTATCATGGAGGTTTTCATCTTTTGGGTGGTTGTGAGAAGACAACCCAATCATTCCTTTTTGTAACCTCTCTTTGTATTTGGACTTCTATTGATGTAAAAGAGTTAATGTAATGTTTTTTTACTTGGAGCTATTGTGAAGATGAAATAGATGAGAGACTGTCATTTCTTGATCTTTCATTGTATGGTATTATCCTTTGCAATGCTCTATTGTAACTATGAAGATGTAACTGTATTAGATGTATTTGTGTATGTATTGAAATGGATTCCTTAATGTTTATGATGAATTCTTGCATACGTTATAAAAGATCTCTCTCTCTCTCTCTCTCTCTCTCTCTCTCTCTCTCTCTCTCTCTCTTTATGGTTGAAATTACTCTTTCTTTGCAAATGAGTTATCAACATTGATAGATTTTAATATTGTAACAAATCCATTATGATTCCAGATTTGGGTTGATATAAGAATATTGTAGTTCCTACTAGATGATTTAATTGTCATGAGCATTGAAAATAATCTCTATATATGATTCATATCTCACTTTTAGTCCTTTCAATTCTAATGAAACATCTATGAAGGAATGAACAAAATAGTTATTTTGTTGATATTTCTATTGATTTACAATCAAATCATATTTAATCCTTAATGATACACTATCAATTTTAAGACTATAGACATCCTAATGCAATAAGGAAACTAATAAATGATAATGCTATTCTACTCATTGCTATGAAGGAAATTGATAATGTTCTCATACATAAGAGAA
The DNA here is from genome assembly GCA_027943335.1 of Chamaecyparis obtusa. Lineage (NCBI taxonomy): Eukaryota > Viridiplantae > Streptophyta > Pinopsida > Cupressales > Cupressaceae > Chamaecyparis > Chamaecyparis obtusa. The sequence continues at coordinate 30,879 of BSBK01002458.1, read as the reverse complement.
TTCATTTTCAAAGAAAAGTTGGCTTTCAACTCTCTGAAAATTGTATGGGAAAAGAATTCCCATACAATTCTCTTACCACAGTCATTTTATAATATTAATCTTGCCACCTCAATATGTTATAAACAAATAAAATAACATGGTATTATTTCCCCCATACCTTATTTAATATCCTCCCCAATACATGGCGCATGTGTAGGGATGAAAAGTCTTTGTAAAGTTTGAAACCAATTTCATTGGACAAGAAATTGTCATTTTGTTGTCATCTCTTACCTTTTACTAAATGCTCTTACCTTTTAGTCTCCAAAACCTACGCATGCCTTTTCTAGCCCATGCCTAGAAATTAATTTAGAATGTGAATGGAGCTTCCCTTGGACAAGAGTAAGTGGTGGGACCCACTTCCCACTTACTCCCCATGCCTCTCCTCTTTCCAAGTGTAGGTTTGGGCGCAGGCTTTTGGGGAAGTTTGAAAATTTGAAATAAATTTCCTTCCCTCTCTTAAATTGCGCACCCCTCCCTTGTCCTTTGTGATGGTAAGTGGAGTGAAGGGAAGATTTGATAGATTTCTAGGGTGCTAAGAGTAGGGAGATAGGCTAGTTGACTTGGTGGAATGTTTAGTTTAGTGACTAGGTTGGTATTTACATGAGTTAGTTTAGGTTGTTAATTTTTTTTAATGAGATTAATGTCTTCTTAATATTAGTAGTTAGTCATTATTTTTTTTTGCAATGTTTAAATTATTTATTTTGTTATTATTTATAGTACCATGTGCTAATGTTATAGCATGTATATGATATTAATTAATATATTATAGTATATCAACTAATTAATAGCTATATTAATTAATTAATATATTATAATTATTAATTGATTTCATATATATTATTTAATTATAATCTTTGAATATATATTATTAATTAATGTTTTTTTTTTCTTTAAATTTTTTTTTAATAGTTAATAAGTTCATTAATCAATTGATATGTTGTGATTATTAATTGGTATATATTCATTTTGCAACGGCTATTGGTGTAAACGATTATTAAATTTTATATTCAATATTTTCATAAACTGACAATCTAATTATAATAATCAAAATTGGACTTATGGAAAATGGGTAATCTATATATATAATAACGTTATTAAATAAACAATCAACTCCTCTTAGATAACCTATAAACTTTATAGATCGATGATCTACGATATTGATCGAGAAGGTGGTCAATGATCTTCTTCGATTATATTGATATCATCTAGCATCCTATGGATATTAAAACAACATTGTTGAGGTTGATCACCTGAATCTTTTGTGACCTCGTCGTTGACTCCTCTTACCCACATCTTAAGCGTGGAACTTTTATCCTTTAAAAAAAAATTTGTTGGTTGTGTTTTGACCCGAACTTTTGGGCATCACAAAAGCCCACACATAAGTGGAGAGTCCTCCACAATTCTTGATGGTCATTCCATGTTGATTTCTTCCTAAAGGTCACCATGGTGGAAATAACTCATCACGTCCATTTAATATAAATTCACCAACCCTAAGATGCAACAATAGAATGTACAAAATAAATGAAATCCATCTTAGCAATGAGAAAATATCTTGGAATAGTCAATACACTCAATCTGAGAAAATCTCTTAGCCACTAGAAGCCTTAGACTTATCAATATAACCACGAGCTACAGACTTGGTACAATGTAACCATTTCCATTGAGAAACCTTCATCCCTTAGGGTTGTAATACCCCAAAAATGGGCTATAGGTTCATTAACCTCCTACATCTTCAAATTGAATGAAATCGACATCAAAGTCCTAACCTAAGGCACATCTGAACATCATCGAATGCTAACTGATTATCCTAAATTCTGCATCAGAGAATATTCCTAGCAATATTCCTAATTATCTTAATTATTTTTAATTTAATGATTATTTGGCGATAAATCTTATTTATCCTAAAGTTTGATTAATTGAATATTCTGAATATTTAATTAATTAGATTTAATTCTGCCACTTAATTATTTAATTAAATTTGATTACATTTATTCCTAAATTGTATTATTTTATTTTGACAATAAATCAAAAATCTCACGACTAATTGATTAAATTCTTATTTAATTAATTAATGTCAATTGTCAAATTTAATGATACAGTTTTTGAATAAAAGTTTCATTTAATAATTAATTAACCCATAAATTAGTTATTCTTAAATTTAAAATCAGTTAAGTTGAGAATAAATCACTTTATTTATTTATTTAATTCATAATTAATTGTTCTTTGAAAGAGCCGTTAAACTTTGAATCAGAAAATCAATGCAAGTTGTTAACTTTTGGAAACTCAACATCTATTTTGAGTTCAAAGCTGATCTAAACTTCTAATTTGAGTTAAAAAGCTATTTTTGATGATTTTGCATGATTTTGTGAGTTAATTATCTTTTATTTCTTGTTGACTCAAAAATCAACCTGAGTTTATCAAGAGTGATTTATGGCTTTTCCCATGCACCTCCAAAGCCCTGGATTTCTATAAAATCAAGGCTTCAGCTCTTTATATTGATCCATCCACAAATTGCATCCTCATGCTGGCGAATTGGTGATCGAAGAATTTATCTTTGTGAATCAAGGCTGTTGTGAGACTTTCATTGTTTTCTAGCATTCATATCATTTAGCATATCAATTCTTAGATTAATTTGCATATCAATTTTTCATATAGATTAGATTCATATCAGTTTTCTTTCATCATAATTGCACAAAAAAACCAAAAATATAGATTAATTTGCATTCATTTCATATCTAGATTCTACATTCAAATCCTTCGTTTAGGTGTTGTCAAGGTCACTGGTCTCGATCTAATTTGAGAATACATACTCACATCTACTAGAAGGCATTAAATCACCTGGTTAGTTTAGTTTCCATTTCATTGTACGATTTCAATTTTTCCTAAACTCTAATGTTTTACTGAAGTGTTGTGTCCACAGCTAGGTACGAAATTCACACACACATTTTTGGCACCCACCGTGGGGCCCTGAAATGGGTTTCCATTCAATTTCTATCATTTTCTTGTCATTTTTTGTTCCAAGCTATGATTTTTATTTTCTGTCCGTAAAATTTTCGTACAAGTTTTTTCAGAAACTCGTACTAAGCGGTACCCACTGTCATATGACAATTGATTTGATTGAGGATCATACCATCAAAAACACATTGTCATTTGAAGGCTCTATTGTCGTATGATCTGATACCCATTGTCGTATGAGTTTCTAGATTGTCGTTTGGGAAGTGACCCACAGTTGTATGAGTTTCAGTGCCAGGTTTGAATTGTTGTTTCACCTTTTTAGGTAGATTTCCAGATTTGATTTCTAGATTTGGACTCACAGCTAACCGTAACAATTGAAATTTTCTATTTTTGATTGATTTCTACTGATTTTGATTGGGAAAAGTGTGAGAATTGCTAAAAATAGTTAAAAATATACTAAGCACATTGCGAGGAATTCATGTAATCTTCTCAGCTGATAATGTTTTGATTTGGACTAAAATGAACATCTCACGTGTCTAGCTTGTGTGACATTTTATTGCTTTCATATCATAGATTTCATTTTGGGCTATAAAAATGAACATAGATTTGCTTTTCAGCATCTTTGTTACACATAGTAAATAGGCCCTATGAACACTATTTGCGGTTCTTGAGAGAGTGGGTTTCCAGCGAAACTCTTCTCAATGAAGGAACCCTTGTAGGTAGGGAGGATACTAAGAGTGTCTCACGTTCTACTAGATTTGTGTGTCTTCAACTTTTGATTGATACATTCTCTCTTTGGAGGGGTTGATAGATCATAAGTGGTTGATGTCATAGATCTTTGTTAGATAATCTTAGTCTTAGCGTGTCAGATTTATCTATCTGCTTTGTTTTGGTTAAAAGTGAAAAGGCTAGAGGACTATGCTCTACTCCCTTTTTGGGTAGTATTAGAAACTCAGATCTTTGAATCTAGAACCAGTCTCCATGTGGTATATTTTGTGAGTCACCTTTAGAGAGGGTTAATCATAGTGGACATTCACTTAATTGGGTTAACCATGTGGACAGAACCTCAAGTGGTAATAACCATTTTCACCATGGTAGTGATAGTCACTATATAAATGTACTTGGGGAAGAAATCTTCATAGGTGTGGTCTCTTGTTGGGCTGTCTGATCTCCCTACCAGCTCCTGATTGATTAAATTCTCAGACTGTGTCAAAACCCTTGTGCACCAGGATTGGATTTCGCCCTCTTGGATCATAAAATTTGTAGAGTTAGACCATTACTAAAAACCCTAGTGAGGCCAAATTTTCATTTTCTAGGAATATGTGTGTTATTGCAAAACTTTTTGGAACATACACGGTTAACACTCTTAGGAATTACCACAATTCAGTCACTTGATTGTTCATGTGGAGGGTTTCTTTGTCTCCTATTCATTGTTTTCAAAAATTCTTGAAATCACTTGCTTGTTTTTTTGCATGCTTGCTTATCTATTTGGTTATTGAAAATGAATATGGTACAATCTTCAAATTTGGACAGTAAAATTTGCAAACAATCCAAAACTGAAAACCCAAAATTTGCAAAATTTGAGGTAAAATTCCTTTTTGGAGTTAAAAGTCATCCCACAAGGTCAAAAAGTCATACAAGTTTTGGCAAGTGTCATTTCATAACCCCCCTATTGCCGTATGGTAGTTGGTATATTGTCGTACAAGTTTTGCTGCCAGTCAGATCAAAAAGTCAAAAACCCTGCTATCAACTATTGTACAAGTTTTAAAATTGTCGTACAAGTTTTTCAAATGTCATTTCATAACATACCCACTGTCATACAAGCCTACAGAAATTCATTTGAGAAATTTTGAAAAGTTTCCTAGAAAGTTGTCAAAATTGCCAAATACCCAGCTTTTTTAGCCTATTTCCAGAATCTGTCAAACAAATCACTGTGTCAAGAATAGAGCCATAACTACTAAGAATTCAATCATTTTCCTAAAGTGGCCTTTTGAATCTGATTCAGCCTTCTATTTAATCTATTTGAGTCTTTTTCATCTTGTGTCAAAACCTTGTGATAACTATCAATCTTTAATCAATCTTCAAAACGGCTAAGTGTTGTGAACTCGGGTCTGCTATCTTTTGGGAATCTACCCATACATCCAAGGCATAGTATCCTTCATCTAAGTCCAATATAAGCTTCAATCAATCAAACCTTGACAAGGTTGCATCATTCAATCCTTTTGATTCAATTCATTCTTTAGTTCTCTCCATCTTATTCTTTTGCTTCACCAAAGGTTAATGGTGGAAACTAGAGCTTCCTCACACAAGAAATTAGGAGAAGCATGTCATACCTTACCTTTGACTACTATCCAAAGTCCAACTCTTGAGCAACTCTACAATTTGGGTCTTTATGAAGATGACAATCTTGGCAACTTTCGATTAAATACTAGTTACATACCCCCTCCATCAACTCACAAAGGTAATCAACAAACCCCTACTCAATCTATTCCAGGGAGTCCTAAAACTCCTACCATGTCTCAAGCGGGGATGAACCATGGCTCTCAAGGAGCTCAATCTCAACATGGTGTAGATCAGGAACCCACACTTGAAGAAATTGCTCAATATCAAAATGACAATGAATTCAAGAGAATGATGAGGCATTTCTGGAAAGAAGATAGAGAAACATACTTTCTAGAGTTAGCTCATCAAGGAGCTAAACTGACTCCTAACTTTAATGTTGAAGATATCATTACACATGAGAAATAAACTCCTATTATGGCTATGATGAAATAGATGCATGCCATGCAAGTTAAACTTAACAAACTCAAGAAAGAAAAGGAATGTAAGGAGTTCTCCATGGAGGCTCTACGTCCTTTTCCATTTGACAAAGACTTGTGCATGCCACCATTCCCCAAAAGAGTGGAGATGCCTAAATATGATAAGTATGATGGACACTCTAATCCTCAAGATCATGTCAGAGAATTCTATACATAATCTATGGAGTTCATGCATGGACCAACCTATCTGATGCGTCTCTTTCCTTGATCTCTAGTAGGAGCAGCCTGTTGGAATAACTGAGAAAGGGGTGAATCAGTTAAACACTATCCCAAATCAAAATGTATAAATCAAAACAAATACTTCAATTCCTGCTACTTGGTAAACATAAAATACTTTCACTATCTGTGCTTTTACCAATTGTCAATTCTAAACTTATAGTAGTTATCGATCAAATGTAACATGTAATATGCAAAGTATGATAACAAACAAATATCAAAGTCAACACATAACATAAGAGATTTAACCTGGAAACACTGTGAAGAGAAAAACCACCTGGGACTGGCAACCCAAAATTGTTCACTCTTCTAAAGTGAGGTCGGTGAAGACCCAACCCTATTAAAGGTTACAAACACATTGTAAGGTGTGACCTTGTTAGAGGATTTTAGACTAGAAGTTATCATCCAACTAGCAGTCACTATGGGGTTGACAGGATAACAATGTTCATCCTAATGAATGATACATCATAAGACTTTCTAAGTCCACTCAGTTAAGAGATTTGACTATGTATAATGGTTAAATATGTAACAGTAGTTGATCTACCTTATGACAACGTCAATTATAGATTACAGATCAATATTTTGCTCATACAAATCCTCCTGATCAATATATCACTTCAGATTCAATACTGTATTAACTTACTGTCCATCGGTAATTGCTCTGTGTAGCTTGGTAACTATTCTGCAGCTCGGTTCTCAATAACCACTATGATCAGATTGCATGAAACCTCTTCATGTGATAATTATGTAGTTTCTTCTTCTTCTGGCATGCGTTTCATAATGAAACCCTAATCTCTTATATAGACAAGTAAATCATTTTCTTCTCCTCCATCAGATTTTGCCACTTAATCATCTCCATAGATTTTGCCACTTTAGCATTCCTTAGCTGATGTGTCAATAACATGTTTCAATCTGCTCCATCAGATCCTTTTGATTTATGTTAGCCATCAATCTTCGTAACAAACCTTATCTATTACCTCAATTTCATACACTTTATAGCTCATCACTTTATCAGCTAAACTAAGCATTTAATTCCATTCTATCTTCGTTGATTAACAAAGAAATGCGGCGGTGAACACACGCTCGATTAACACTATGCTTGGTATACAGTACACTACGTCGGTGTATACTAAAATGCTTTAGTTTACCGACAACACTACTTTGTGTCTTTCAGCTCTATTCTTCATTATAGATGAATGCAACATAATGAAGTCGATTCCATGAAGTCATAGACTCATCAAGAAGTTACTCAATGTATAATTTATCCTCATCTAACATGTACATCTTCCTCATGTAGATTTCTCTATTCTTCATCTCTTCCACCTTTCTTCAGATGTGTCGATATAGTAACTTACAAGATAAGTACTATCTAGCTAGTTGACATCAATGACAACATAAAACTAATAAAATCATCTTGCATTATCTAATCATCACCTCCTCAGTAATCTTGAATTACAGATTCTTCATTCAGGTTCCAAATCAGTTGTAGGTCATCAATCTCTCCCTTTGGCATTGATGGCAATTCAAGTAATATGAAATATACCATACACATACCAAACATGTATTCTACAACTTTGTAAACAAATGTTGTAAGTCAAATAGACTTAATATGTTTAATCACTATGTTACTCAACATTTGTAAAAACTATAATGCTTGTCATCAGATGTGATCTATTCAGATCCCGTGTTCCTACTTTTTTTCTTCAGTAACTGATCTTCAATGCTCTGTTACTTTTCAGATTGTCTCTCCCTCAGATAGTTCTCATCTGTTACTAGTTATCGGTGCAGTAAATCTCCCTTTATTTAGATCTCCTTTACTACATCTCTCCCTTTCATATTATTTATCTCTCCCTTTGACAATAATGCCAAAGAAATAAATAAACAAGTAGCTCTGTCGGTAGCCAAGTAACTCTTTGTTGTCCATCATCTACTCTGTATCTCAGAATACTGATATCTCAATCTATTCTAGTTCTCCAAACTTAATCACAACCTTGAACATGATTCAAAGTGTGAACTATGTTGCATCAACATGAATGAGCTTCTGACATGAGTAGGCTGATGCAACATCCAAATCACCTTAGTGACTGATAGATAGGGGACAGACCCCAAATCTAGTCCTCAAGTATTCAAATGTGTCCTTCGGTAGAGGCTTTGTAAAGCTATTTGCAAGTTTTTCCTTAGCTGTAACAAATTCTAACTTCACTTGCTTCTCTTGCACTTGTTCTCTTAAGTAATGATACTTAATAGATATATGCTTTGTTTTAGAGTGCATCATAGGATTCTTCAAAATGTTAATAGCACTGGTGTTGTTACGGTATATAATCACTGGGTCGGTAATTACCTCATTCATTCCTTCCAACACTTGCTTGATGTATGCAATGTTTGAGCAATTTGTAGCAGTAGCAACATACTCTACTTCTGTAGTTGACTGAGAAATACAAGCTTTCTTTTTACTTGTCCAGGTTACAAGTCTTTCACCAAAGAAAAATGCTCCTCCGGTGTTGCTTTTTCTGTCATCCACATTTCCAGCCCAATTAGCATCGATGTAAACTTTTAGCTCAAACTTTCCTTCCTTCAAATACCAAATGCCATAATCTTCTATCTTTTTTAGGTATCTTAAGATTCTTTTAGTAGCTATCATGTGTGACTCTCTCAGGTTAGCAGAAAAACTTGCAACAATTCCCACAACATGTGCTATATCTGGTCTACTATGAACTACATACATTAGTTTACCAATCATGGATCGGTAAAGTGTCTGGTTTACCTCTATAGTTGCATCCTCCTTTTTCAATTTTCATCTAGTAGCCATCGGTGTTCCCACAAGTTTAGCAGCTTCTATGCCAAATGTCTTCAATACTTCCTTTATGTATTTAGACTATGTGATGAATATCCCATCACTCTGTTGAATCACTTGTAGTCCTAGAAAGAATTTAATCTCTCCAAACATAGACATTTCAAATTCTTTTTGCATTTCATCAGCAAAGGCTTTGCATACATGATCTTCTCCTCCATAAATAATATCGTCCACAAATATTTCAGCAATAAGAATAGTGTCATCAGTATTACCTTTCATATACAAATTGTTGTTTTCACTTGTTCTAACAAATCCAATATTTAGCAAGTAAGTATGCAGTCTTTCATAGCATACTCTTGGTGCTTGCTTCAATCCATATAAAGCTTTGTGTAATCTACATACCATGTCTTTGTTTTCTGGATCAACAAACCCTTCCGGTTGTTCTATGTAAACTTCTTCTTCAAGTATGCCATTCAGAAATGTTGACTTAACATCCATTTGATAAAATTTGAATTTCTTATGTGTAGAATATGCAAGTAGCATTCTAACTCCTTCTAATCTAGCAACAAGTACAAATGTTTCACCATAGTCAATGCCTTCTTCCTGTGCATATCCCTTACATACCAATCTAGCTTTATTTCTGAATATCCATTTAGTACCGATTACATTTTTGTCCTTTGGTCGGGGTACTAAACTCCAAGTTTTGTTCTTCTCTATTTTCTCAATTTCCTTGATCATTGCATTAATCCATTCCTCATTTTCTAATGCAACTTTCATAGTTTTTGGTTCAAATTCACAAACTAAGCATGTACCTTGTCTTGTTTTGCTTCTAGTTTGCATTCCATCTTGTCTGTCTCCAATAATTTGTGTCTCAAGATGATGTCTTTTGACAAATCTAGCTAGTATTCTATCTCTTCTTTCTTGTTCATCCTATTCAGGTTCATCAGCTTGCTCGATAGCTTCATTTTGTTCATCGGTTTCCTCTTCCTCTTGTTCAACATTGCTTGCCTGCAGACCAGTTATCACAGGTTGTGGTTTCAGTTGATACTCAGGAAGTTCAATGTAAGTGAATCTACTATAGTTCTCTAGTTCCTTTCTACTATCCTATGTGTTCTTGTCATCAAAATCATCAACATGAACATTAGTACTTTCAATAATCTTATTTGTAACCTTATTCAGACATTTGTATGCTTTTCTCTTGGTAGAATATCCTAAGAATATTCCTTCATCTCCTTTAGAATCAAATTTACCATTTATTTCATCTTTCAAGATAAAGCATTTACTTCCAAAATTTTTGAAATAACTTATAGTAGATTTGTGTCCAAACCATAGCTCATAAGGTGTTCGGTTGGAGTCCTTCTTCAGTTGTACTCGATTAAGAACATATACAGCTATACTGATAGCTTCCCTCCAATATGTCTGAGCAACATTCTTCTGTATCATCAGTGTTCTAGCATAATCAACTATTGATCTATTTCTTCTTTCACCAATGCCATTTTGCTGAGGTGTCCTTGGTGCAGAGACTTGTCTTTTAATTCCATGCTCATTATAGAAATTAGTAAATTCATCAGAGATAAATTCACCTCCTCATTTAGATCTTAAGAATTTAATTTCTTTTCCAGTCTCTTTCTCTACCTTAGCTTTATACCATTTGAATATTTTAAAAGCTTCACATTTCTCCTTCAAGAACATAACTGTCATCAGTCTAGTATAGTCATCAACAAAAAGAATAAAGTATCTATCACCAGAACAACTCTGAGTTCTCATAGGACCACATAGGTCAGTATGAACCAACTCAAGTATCTTCTTTATTGAGTAATCTTTTCTGTTAAAGCTAGACTTAGTCATCTTACCTTTTTGACATTCATGGCACATAGCATGATCAGGTTTTGACAAGTTAGGCAATCCTCTAACTCTTCTCTTTCTGCTAATCTTGATCATGTTATCAAAATTCACATGACATAATCTTTTGTGCCACAACCATGCATCTTCATCCTTCATTAATAAACAAGAAGACTAATCCATATCAAGATAAAATAGGTTACCAATGGATTATGTACCAGTTCTGACAAGTCTTCCTCCATCATCATAGATTTTTACTTTTTTTGCTCTCAAAAGCAACTCGGTGGCCTGAATTGTTCAACTTTGCCACACTTAACAAGTTATAGTTCAATCCATCTACCCAGTATGCATTTTCACATCTTATTCTATCATTAATCATCAATGTACCTTTACCTCTTACCATACAAGGTGCATCATTTCTGATTCTCATAGATCCTCCATTATATTCAACAAGTTGATCAAATTTCTCTACATCACTAGTCATATGATGTGTGTGTTGGGAGTTCCCTTTGATCTTCAACTTGTAGATTTATACTTTGATGGATAACTTTAATACAACTTTGACTCTATCACCACTGCAAAGTCTACAAGGAAGAGGGCCAATTAACAAGGATCAATGAGATCCTCCTACACTTTGAGCCTTAAAGCTCAGGTGGGTGTACCCTTGATTCACTTCTTCAAAGGAATCCAAAACAATATACAACTATATCCTTTACTAACTAATTGAAAGATTTTATCATTTATATGTGTGTGTGATAGATGATGATGAACTGCCTCTAGAGAATGGACAAGTGCCTTAACCAAGGGCGAAGAGTCACCTAATAACATATATCAACTAAAAACCCTAACTCAAGCACACTTGAATTTAGGATAAGTGCTTTGCCTATTATCCCACTCCCTTGCATATTAGGACATCAAATTCTTATCAAGCCATGAAATCACTGAGATTACCTGAAAGAATTTCATCCTAACTTTGTTAGGAGCTCAAAGATAATCTCAAAATACTCTTTTTTTACCATATGATAACCCACTTTGTGAAATTAACATATATGAGCTCAAGAACAAAATAAGAAGACATACACCACTATGAAATTAGAATTCAACTATATTCTCATTAAGACTTGTAGAATCAATACATTATCAATAATAAAATGCTAAAGAAACAGACTCAAAATCCAGGCTCTCCTTGCTTAGTATAATACCATCAACAACAACCAAGGACAAAAAAGAAAGTTTTGGAACCCCCACTAAGTCAAAAATGCTACAATATATACTCCCCTAGTCATCTTGGAAACCCAAAATAGGTTGCAACAAGCTATGGATGACTAGGGTTAGGGTTTCAACCACCCAACCAACTAGAAACAATTAAGAATTTAAATGTAGGGATGAAAACCAGGCAACCAAGAGAAAGAAAATCCTAGAATGATCCTCAATCATGATAATCTCACTAAAAAAGTACTGAGAACCACAAAAATGCCCAAAATGTTAACCTATTCGGCCACCTGCAACACACCTCAAGTACAGAAAACATAGTACAGACCCCTGCAGATGATCATGGAACACCCTAGACCACACTATAATAGCAAGCACCACTAAACAAATCAAATCTGGTCATGAAAGCATTCAATTATGGTCCTTTCTATCACTGAGAAACCCTTTACAAATTTGAATTTGAAAAACAATAGTCATTTCCAAGCGCTAGTAGAAAATCGACGGTCATAATTTAAATCTAGGCCAACTTTAAGTCGCGGCCATTAGATCCTTCGATTTCATGGGCCTTTATGCCTTAACTCAACTTCTACCCTTGGGTTTACCTCTAGCAAACATGCAACAAAGCACTTTCCCATTCGTGCAATGAAATACTAACTCACTACTTAACCCTGCGAACTGGCGAACAAAGGAAAACAAACTTACCCCGTTTACATTTGGCGAACTGGGGACAAAAGGTTTTCGCTAGTTCGTAGAACATTTTAAGTCACCGCTAAAATAGTTAGCAATCTTGTGACCTTCCTTCACTAAATCGCCAGACCTTTTAGAACATCACCAAATCATTGAAAGAATGAACGAAGACCACTTAGAATCTTATCGGGCTGCGAAACAAATTTATCAGCACCACCAAACCATTAGACCAAACCTGGGTCTACCTTTGATGAAATCAACGGCCATCTTAAGTTCGCATGGAGCATAAAGATTCTATCAAAACTTAAGACAACTGTTAGATCAAGAATCTTACCCTACCTTGACAACCCTCTGACACCGAGAGAGATCAACAGCTGTCTTAAGATGACAAGTGTCAAAAAAACCCCATCAGATTACACACTGACCATTGATGCTCTATCACTGTTAGAACCCACTGAACCTTGAAAACCTTGGCCCCACTAACAACATGCCTAGTCACACTACGTGGACCAATCAAATACTACCAAATCATCACACCTAGCATGTGGACCCACCGCATTTTATCCCCTCTGAAAAATGTAGAATCAATGGTCAGCACATGATCTTAAACCTCTAACACATCCCATAAGATCATGTGCCCGTCGTTGATTTTTTGACAATGTGAGGACCCTATGACGCATTCAAAACCAGGTCCCACTGACAACTACCACTGAACTAATACATGGACCATTAAGAATCCTCCATTTGTGCATACGTGCCACTTTGAACCCACCTGTTTGAAGAACTATGTCATAAAGAGAATCAACGGCCATCACAAAAGTGCATAGCTTTGACACATCTCATGAGAACATACGACCACCATTAGATCAAGATGGTGTCAGAGCCGGGCCCAGGAAAGAATGAAGTCAAAACATAGGAAATATTAAAACACTAACTTAGGAAAAATATTAGCACTGGTACTTGGGAAAATTAAAGGCTGACTAACTTAGGGAAATAAAACAAAAGGGGGCTGACATAAAACCCTAGTCGCATGATCGCATGACATGAAAAAGGTTCACATGATCATGCAACAAAGGGGGCAATTAAGCACATGTTCCAAAGGGATTTTAAGTGGCCCAAAAAGTAATGACAAATTAGTACAAGGCCAAGGCAGTTAAGGGTTTTTTGAACACAAGAGCTAGTTTTTCAAGAATTTGAACTAAGGGTTTATGCCAGAGACCTAAAAACAACTATAGAGACCAGGGGGAAAGGGCTAGAGCCATGAAATTTTTTGCACGTGCTAACAGTGGCTCTGTCTAGAGATGTATGTCTCCTACAGACATAACAAGGACTTAGAATCACTAGTTAAAGCAAACCATCCCACTAGAAAAACTTGACAATGAAGAGCAACAGGACCAAAACCTTATAGACCAAGACAAAATAGGATAGGAGCAAGCAACTTATTTATAGAATTTATAGGGCTATATATATATATATATATATATATATATATATATATATATATATATATATATATATATATATATATATATATATATATATATATATATATATATATATATATATATATATATATATATATATATATATAAACAACCTAACTACTTCTCATGGAAGACAGAATACTTCAAAAGAAGTATTTTTTCAAGAATTTTCCATGAACATGCAATTCTTGAATATTACCATTTAATTCTTTTACAATGTATGAATCTTGGCCCCATTTCTCATGAATTAGATATGGACCTAGCTAGATGGGATCAAATTTACCATGTTTTCCTTTATCCTCCAGTCTGGCATTCCAAACTAACACCAAATCACCAAGTTCAAACTTCCTCTCAACAGCCTTCTTGTCATATAAATTTTTAACTTGCAACTGCAACCTAGCATTTCTTGCAACTGATTCTCTTCTTGTTTTATCCAGCCTAATGAGGTCTTCAATTCTCAATTGCATCTCATCATCTATGTCATTATCATATAATTGCACAAATTTGTGCATTTCTAATAAGTTATTTTGAGGCATCCTTGCATGTATTCCATATAATAGGTCAAATGGTGCACAACCAATTGCCCTCTTCATAGTTACCCTATCAGCCCATAGAGCTAATGGAAACTTTGAATTCCATGCCCTCTTATTCTTTTCAAGAATCCTCTTTAGAATTTTAATCAAACTCTTATTAGTAGATTCTGCCTGACCGTTTCCTTATGGATGATAAGGTGAGGAATAAGAAGTCTGAATTCCCAAACCTTTGCAAAATTCCTTGTATTCAGCAGACTTGAAGCACATTGCATTGTCACTTACTATTCTCTCAAGGCACCCAAACCTTGTAACAATATTATTCAATAGAAAATCAGTTACCACCTTGCTAGTTGAATTTATTGTAGGTATAGCCTCTACCCACTTTGTAAAGTAATCAGTGGTAACTAAGATCCATGAGTTTCCTCCACTTCACTTGTTTGGTATCTCCCCTATGAAATCAATTCCCCATTGTTGGAAAGGAGCTTGTACTTCTACTAGTTTTAATGGCATGTTACCTGAAAACTTAAGCTTACCAAAGAACCATTGACAAGCATCACAGCTCCTTACCAACTATTCTGCATCCTTGAAGATTGTGGGCCACCATAATCCTGCTCTCAAGATCTTATGAGCAATTTTTTTACCCATATAATGCCCACCACAAACTCCCTCATGCATTTCCTTTAGCAAATTGTTAGCTTGATCTTCATTAACACATTTCAAAAGTATGCAATCTAAATTCTTTTTATACAATTTACATTTCATAATTACATACTTGATGGCCTATAATTTTAATGTCCTCCTTTGATTATCATTCATTCCTGTTGGACATCTCATATTTCTCAAGTAATAGATGATATCTTGATACGAGATACAATCATCCATGTCACATGTATAATCAATTTCAGAATGATTTACCTAATTTGCATCAAGATTGGATTGAGCCATTAGTTTTGCCAATCCTTGTCCTCTAACCAACTTGGTAATCTGGACCTCAACATTGAATTCTTGGATCCTATTGATCCATCTACATCTTCTCCTAGACACCTCTTGCTGTGATAAAATATCCTTCACAACTGCACTTGGCACAAAAGCAATCACAACTGCTCCAATCAAGTAACACCTAAAAGCCTTGACTACCTTCACAAGTGCATATGCTTGTTTCTCATTTATGTCATACTTCAATTCAACAGCCTACAAAGATTTACTAAAAAATTCAATAGGCTGCTCATAACCATCCTTATTATTTTGTAACAAAACTGCAACAATAGTGTGAAAAGATGCAAAGGAAAAGATGTGCATTGGGACATTATAATCAGGTGCCTTAAGCACTGGTGCATCTTTGATAGCCTGCTTGATATTTTTGAAAGCCTCATTAGGCTCACCCTCCCAATTGATTGCAGATCCCTTCTTCAACATCTTAGAAATAGGTTTAGTAACCTCTGCAAAATTTGTCACAAACCTCCTCAAGAAATTGACTTGACCAAAGAAGGACTAAATCCATTTAACATTCTTTGGTCTTTGAATTTTATCAATAGCTGCTACCCTCTCAGGGTCAATTCTCACTCCTTTCTTACCAACTAAGTGGCCAAGCAACTTACCTTCAGTGAAACCAAAAGCACATTTCCTTGGGTTCAACGAAATGCCATATTCCAAGGCCCTCATAAATATTTTCTCTAAATGAGTGCAATGGTCTTCTTCCTTCTTGGAATAGGCAGTTAAATCATCTTGATAAACAGCAAGGAACTCATTGATAAAATCTAAAAAGGTAACATCCATTTCCCTCTAAAAAGTAGCACCAACATTTGTGAGACCAAAAGGCATTCTCACATAAACATATGTCCCCCAAGGTGTAGTGAAAGTTGTCTTGAATTGTTCTGATTCTTTGAAAATGACCTGATTGTAACCAGAGAAACCATCCATCATAGACATCAATTCTGATCTGGTCACTCTCTACAAAATAACTTCCATATTAGGTAGACAATAGTTATCCTTTAATGAGTTGATGTTCAAATTCCTGAAGTCCACACAAAGCCTGATGTCACCATTTTTCTTCCTGACAGGAACTAAATTTGACACCCAAGAAGAATGCCATATAGGCTTGATAATGCTAGCATCTCTAAACTTCATTGACTCTTCTTGCATCTTGGGTGCTAAAGTAGGATTAATAGGCCTTTGTTTTTGCTGGAAAGGCTTAGCATCTTCTTTCAGTGGAATAATATGCTGAAACAAATCTTCTCTATAAACCTTTAGTTCATCATATGACCATGCAAAAACATGCCTGAATTTTCTCAATAATTCAATCAAACATTTTCTCACATTATGAGACATGTCCCTACCAATGTATACCTTCTTAGGTGCCTCATGTGTTCCAAGATTTATCTCCTCTAGATCAGCATGATCTTCTCTTTTGATATTCTTCTGAACACTATCCTAGTTATCAAAGAAAGTTTCCAAGACAACAAGCCCCTTGGGCACCTTGTTAGTTCTAAGCTAAATAACTTCATTGCCAAAGACAACCTCCTTTCCTTCTACTGAATAATTTCTCTACATCACCAATCATATGATGTGTGTGTTGGGAGTTCCCTTTGATCTTCAACTTGTAGATTTATACTTTCATGGATAACTTTAATACAACTTTGACACTATCACCACTCCAAAGTCTACAAGGAAGAGGGCCAATTAACAAGGATCAAGGAGATCCTCCTACACATTGAGCCTTAATGCTCAGGTGGGTGTACCCTTGATTCACTCCTTCAAAGGAATTCAAAACAATATACAACTATGTCCTTTACTAACTGATTGAAAGATTTTATCATTTATATGTGTGTGTGATTGATGATGATGGACTACCTCTAGAGAATGGACAAGTACCTTAACCAAGGGCAAAGAGTCACCTAATAACATATATCAATTAAAAACCCTAACTCAAAGACACCTAAATTTAGGATAAGTGCTTTGCCTATTATCCCTCTCCCTCACATATCAAGACATCAAATTCTTATCAAGCCATGAACTCACTGAGATTACCTAAAAGACTTTAATCCTAACTTTGTTAGGAAGTCAAAGATAATCTCAAAATACTCTTTGTTTACCATATGATAACCCACTTTGTGAAATTAACATATATGAGTGCAAGAACAAAATAAGAAGACATACACCACTATGAAATTGGAATTCAACTATATTCTCATTAAGACTTGCAGAATCAATACATTATCAACAACAAAATGCCAAAGAAATAGACTCAAAATCTAGGCTCTCCTTGCTTAGTATAATACCATCAACAACAACAAGGGACCAAAAAGAAAGTTTTGGAACCCCCACTAAGTCAAAAATGCTACAATATATACTCGCCTAGTCATCTTGGAAACCCAAAATAGGTTGCAACAAGCTACGGATGACTAGGGTTAGGGTTTCAACCACCCAACCAACTAGAAATGGTCAAGAATTTAAATGCAGGGATGAAAACCAGGCAACCAGGAGAAAGAAAATCCCAAAGTGATCCTCAATCATGATAATCTCACTGAAAAAGTATCAAGAACCATAAAAATGCCCAAAATGTCAACCTGTTCAGCCACCTACAACACACCTCAAGCACAAAAAACATAGTACAGACCCCTGCAGATGATCATGGAACACCTTGGACCACACTGTAATAGAAAGTGCCACTATACAAATCAAATTTGGCCCTGAAAGAATTCAATTATGTTTGTTTCTATCATTGAGAAACCCTCTACAAATTTGAATTTGAAAAATGACGGTCATTTCCAAGTGCCAATAGCAAATCGACAGTCATAATTTAAATCTGCGCCAACATTAAGTCGTGGGAATTACATCCTTCCATTTCACAGGCCTTTATGTCTTAACTCAACTACTACCCTCAGGTTTACCTCTAGCAAACATGTGACAAACCACTTTCCCATTCGTGCAATGAAATACTAACTCACTGCTTAACCCCACAAACTGGCAAATAAAGGAAAACAAACTTACCCCATTTACATTTGGTGAACTAGTGACAAAAGGTTTTTGCCAGTTTGCAGAACATTTTAAGTAATCCCTAAAATACTTAGAAATTGACCTTTCTTCACTGAATTTCTAGACCTTTTAGAACACTTCCAAATCATTGCTCGAATGAGCGAAGACCACTTAGAATCTTATCAGGCTGCTAAACAAAATTATCAGGATTGCCAAACCATTAGACCAAACCTGGGCCCACCTTTGATGAAATCAATGGTCATCTTAAGTTTCCATGGAGTATAAAGATTCTATTAGAACTTAAGACAATCATTAGATCAAGAATCTTACCTTGCCTTGACAACCCTTTGACATCGAGAGAGATCAATGGCTATCTTAAGATCGCAAGTGTCAGAAAAAACCCATCAGATTACACGCCGACTGTTGATGCTCTATCACTGTCAGAACCCACTGAACCTTGAAAAACCTAGCCCCACTGACAACATGCCCAGTCACACTATGTGGACCAATCAAATACTATCAAATTAGCACACCTGGCATGTGGACCCACCGCATTTTATACCTCTGACACATCCCATAAGATCATGCACCCATCGTTGATTTCCTAACAATGTCAGGACCCTCTGACACATTCGAAACTAGGTCCCATTGACAACTGCCACCGAACTAATACATGGACCAATGAAAATCTACCATTTGTGCATATGTTCCACTTTGGACCCACTTGTTTGAAGCACCATGTCATAAAGAGAATCAACGACCATCGCAAAATTGCATAGCTCTGACACATCTCATGAGAACATATGACCACCATTAGATCGAGATGGTGTCAGAGCCGGGCCTAGGAAAGAATGAAGTCAGAACATAGGAAATATTAAAACACTGAGTTAGGAAAAATTTTAGCACTGGGACTTAGGAAAATTAAAGGCCGACTGACTTAGGGAAATAAAACAAAGGGGGCCGACATAAAACCCTAGTCGCATGATCGCATGACATGAAAAAGGTTCATGCAATCATGTGACAAAGGGGGCAATTAAGCACATGTGACAAAGGCATTTTAAGTGGCCCAAAAATTAATGACAAATTAGAACAAGGCCAGGGAAGTTAAGGGTTTTTTGAACACAACGGCTAGTTTTTCAAAAATTTGATCTAAGGGTCTATGCCAAAGACCTAAAAACAACTACAGAGACCAGGGGGAAAGGGCTAGAGCCATGAAAGTTTTTGCACGTGCTAACAATGTGAAACCACTATCTATGATCCATGTTTCATTTGTGTCTACTCTAGAAATCAGTGTTGTCTCTTCATGTTTTTCTTCTTCCTCTGAATCATTTTTCATAGCAACAAATACTACTTCTATATCATCATCAGTGTCAGATTTAGATTCAATATCTTCAGAAATGTAACATACCTTCTTTCCTTTGTCAAAATTGTCTCATTCATCTCTTTTTTTGTATCGGTAGCCTCTATTGACTCTTCTCCCATAGCTTCCTTCCGATCGGTCTTTGGATCTATCATCATCTGTCTTCTATGGACATCTAGTAGCAATGTGGACAACTTCTTTACAATTAAAACATGCCAAAGGTAACTTACCTCTATATCTTCCTTTTCCTTTGGGAAATCTTCTGGCCATAAGAGCTTCAAGCTCATCAAGTTCATCATCGGTACTACTATCACTATCATCATTCTTATTTTTCTTGCTAGACTTACTAATCTTCAAAGAAGACATCAAAGTGGATTCAATAGAAGGAACAATACTATTATCAAAATTGTTTAACTCAAAGGTTGTAAGCTTACCGATCAATGTGTCAAGGGTAAGATTGGATACGGCCCTTGTTTCATGAATTACAAAGATCCTAATTGCATAAAATGGTAACAAAGTTATGAGAATCTTACTTATAACTGTTTCAGCATCAATAAATCCATCGGATGCTCTGATAGCATGTACTACCTCTTTCAGTCTATTTGAGTATTCAACTATGTTCTCCCCTTCCTTCATTTTCATATCATTAAAATGACATCTTAGAATTTCTACTCATGCTCTCTTAACATTCTGATCTCCACTGTATATCAGATTTAACTTATCCCACATGGCTTTAGCAGTTGTGCATGTCTTGATATCTTCAAATTCAACATTGGTACAGGTAGCTGCAAGTTCCATCATAGTGACATTATGTTCATGCTTGTCTCTCAGTTGATCAAGTGTCAAGGGACCAGTGGGTGGAGCCATGTAGCCATTCTCCATAAGGTCTAGTGTAGAATTCCCAATTCCAGATATGTGCAACTTCATCCTACTTTGCCATACTGCGAAGTTCTCTTTGTTTAGTTTCGGTACTTCCCTCTTATACATCTTGAGATCTTTGTGCTGAAGTCCTTTAAACTCTATTCTAAGCAACCGAAGCTCTGATACCAATTGTTGGAATAATTGAGAGGGGGGTGAATCAGTTAAACACTATCCCAAATCAAAATGTATAAATCAAAACAAATACTTCAATTCCTACTGCTTGGTAAACATAAAATACTTTCACTATCTATGCTTTTACTGATTGTCAATTCTAAACTTATATTAGTTACTGATCAAATATAACATGTAATATGCAAAGTATGATAACAAACAAATATCACAGTCAACATATAACACAAGAGATTTAACATGGAAACCTTATGAAGGGAAAAAACACCTAGGACTAGCAACCCAAAATTGTTCACTCTTCTGAAGTGAGGTCGGTGAAGACCCAACCCTGTTAAAGGTTACAAACACACTGTAAGGTGTGACCTTGTTAAAGGATTTTAGACTAGAAGTTATCGTCCAACCAATAGTCACTCTGGGGTTGACAAGATAATAATGTTCATCCTAATGAATGATACATCATAAGACTTTCTAAGTCCACTCAGTTAAGAGATTTGACTATGTACAATGGTTAAATATGTAACAGTAGTTGATCTGCCTTATTAAAACTTCAATTGCAGATTACAGATCAATATTTTTCTCATAAAAATCCTCCTGATCAATATATCACTTCAGATTCAATACTATATTAACTTACTGTCCGTTGGTAATTGCTCTGTGTAGCTCGCTAACTATTATGTAGCTCGGTTCTCAATAACCAGCATGATCAAATTGCATGAAACCTCTTCACGCGATAATTCTATAGTTTCTCCTTCTTCTAGGATGCATTTCATAATGAGACCCTACTCTCTTATATAGACAAGTAAATCATTTTCTTCTCCTCCATCAGATTTTGCCGCTTAATCATCTCCATATATTTTTCCCCTTTAGGCTTCCTCGACTGATGTGTCAATAACATGTTTCAATTTGCTCCGTCAGATCCTTTTGATTTATGTTCGCTATTGATCTTCATAACAAACCTTATCTATTACCTCAATTTCATACACTTTACAACTCATCACTTTATTGACTAAACTGATCATTTAATTCCATTTTATCTTCATCGCTTAACAAAGAAATGCATCGGTGAACACACGCTCAATTAACACTATGCTTAGTATACACTAAACTCTGTCAGTGTATGTTGAAATGCTTTAGTTTACCGACAACACTACTTTGTGTCTTTCAGCTCTATTCTTCATTATAGATGAATGCAACATAATGAAGTTGATTCCATGAAGTCATAGACTCATCAAGAAGTTACTCAGTGTATAATTTATCCTCATCTAACATGCACATCTTCCTCATGTAGATTTCTTTGTTCTTCATCTCTTCAACCTTTCTTCAGATGTGTCAGTATAGTAACTTACAAGATAAGTACTGTCAAGCTAGTTGACATCAATGACAACATAAAACTAATTAAATCATCTTGCATTATCTAATCATTAGCTCCTTAGTAATATTGAATTACAAATTCTTCATTTAGGTTCCAAATCAGTTGTAGGACATCACAGCCATTCATTGGTTCTCTAGATTGCCTCCTACTATCAAAACTTTTGAGGAGTTGATCAAATTGTTCTATCAGTAATACTCCTAGAAATTTCTGAATCTGGTCACCATGATCGACATCTGCAATCTCAAATAATATCCAAGAGAACCCTTCCTAACATTCCTCAAAAGATGGTGAAATAAATTATCTCTATATGCTAGACCTATTCTAGAAACTAAGAAACTAGAAATCTTCATCAATAATCTTGTTCTCAAGATCAACTACCCTTTATAAATGCAAGATCATACATCTTTTGATAAGATGGTAGACAATGTGATCAAAATTGAAAAATTACTTGTGAAAAAATGAGACATCACACTTTAAAAGGACAAGTATGAATCCGGATCTAATTCTAAAGACAAGAATAAAAACTAGAACAAGAATAAAGGCATCGTCACCAATGGCATTGTTGATACTATTTGTGCCCCATCAAAGGCACTAGCTTTCAATCTAATTGTTGGTACCCAAGCCATAAAAGATTTAGAACAAAAGGTGCTTGAATCCTCTCAAAAGGTGAAAGAGCACAAATCTTGGTCCGCTGACAATAAATGAAAGTTCACTCCTCTTGGAGAATCTTTAGAATTAGCTATGAAAACTCTTTTGGCTAACAACTTCATATCTTTGTTTGAGATCTGACAATTTGATCCTGAACCTAAACCAAGATGGTGGAGAGAGAATGAACTCTGTGACTTCCATTGTAATAAGGGTCATAAAACTAATAACTGCTTATGCTTGA
This sequence comes from Chamaecyparis obtusa, assembly GCA_027943335.1. Taxonomy (NCBI): domain Eukaryota; kingdom Viridiplantae; phylum Streptophyta; class Pinopsida; order Cupressales; family Cupressaceae; genus Chamaecyparis; species Chamaecyparis obtusa. The sequence goes on along the minus strand of BSBK01002458.1, from coordinate 7,652 downwards.
AACATACTATACAAGATAAAATTGATAATGGAGACATTACAATTGATAATCATAAGAGCAATAACGATCATACAACATTCACAGAACCATTTTTGAAACATGGTCAAGAAGTTTCATATTCTCAGCCTAATATGAGGGCAAAGGTCAATTATGCTTACCCTAGAAATAATGTTGTTATCAATATGGTTGAACCCTATCTCTCTAAGCATTGAAATGTCATCACAATTGTGTGATGAGATAGAGATCATAATTCAGCTAACATAGTTACTCAATCACAAGCTTAGGCACATCAAAATGGACAAATCCCAGATAAATCCAATGTCCCTAAGATGCCCTTCAATCTTTCTTCTACTTCCAAATAGAAGGCTGCTTCTAAATCTTCAAATCCTAAAGATACAAGGCCAACATCTTATAGCATTGTTCAACAACTCCAACACACTAGTGCAAAAATATCCATGTTTGAGTTGCTTTGAATATCTCCAACTCACAGAGCCATTCTAGACAAAGCTTTGCTCGGATCCAATGTTCTAGATGACCTTGATTTAGACAGGTTCTAGACTATGGTTGGACATCTTACATCTCTGCAATATATCTCCTTTTCAGAGGAAGATAACAACTCCTTGAGTCACCTGCATAATCAATGTTTGCACATAGAAGTCTTGATCCAGAACCGTAGAGTTAAACATGTGTTGATAAATGGGGGCGCTGGCCTAAACATTTGTTCTTACAGCTTGATCACACAATTGGGATTTTCAGAATTGGCTATTGATCCTAGAAAGAAGATAACTATAAAATTCTATCATGAACAAGAGAGATCTTCTAAAGGCACCATTTCCTTACCTATCAGAGTGGGTCTAGTTATCAAGGATACTATATGCCAAGTGCTTGATCTACCTTTGGCTTACAACATACTTCTAGGGAGACCTTGGATACATGAAATGGAAGCTATCCCTTCAACATACCATCAATGCTTGCAATTTCCTTATGGAGGGGTAGAGGTCACTATTCCAGTTGATGTATCCACCACTTGCAATGCATTGAAGGAAATTGTTGATAAACTTGTTCCTAATAACAAAGAATCTTTCATTAAGTCAACAAAAGAAGCATCCACATCCAAGATGGAAGACATTGCTAAAGAGGTCAATATCAAAGAAAATGGCATGGGAGAATATACCAGGGAGCCAGTCTTATCTTTGACATCTCTCCCTATCTCGCCTAATTCTTATGGATAGTCTTTGAAACAGTCCAAACTAGAATCTAAAGAACCTCTTGATGCATATAAAAGAAATTTTGTGGCAGAACAAGTATCCAAGCAAGAGTTTGAAGAGAATGAAGCTATGCTTGCATGGTTATACAAAGATGAATCTGAATCCCAAGTTGCTCAAACTAGTGACTCTACAGTGCCAAAAATCCCTTCTAAGTCATATGGTCCAAGAGATAAATTGATAGCTAAGATGGGATATCTAGGTCAAGGACCTCTAGGAGTTAGAGGAAAAGGTCTTATGACACCTATTTTGCATACTGGTAGGGAAAACAAAGATACTATTGGCTTAGGATTTAAAAAGAAACCCTTCCACCTCAAAGGTAATTGCTCCCATGTCATAGAGAAAATTGCACTAGGAGAAGCCCTTCTTAAGAAGGAAGAAACTAAACCATCAGATAGTGATTTAGATAGCTCAGAACTCATTCCCTATGAGATCTTTCCTAAAGAAATCAAAGATGTCCTAGAAGCTAAAGATGATCCAATAAAAAGAATCAATGTAATAGAAACACAAGAACCTACTATAGAGCAAGAGATAGTTGCAACACAAGAACCAGCTAATCTCTCAGATAATCAAACAGACAAAGAGGAAGGTGGTAGTTATTCTGAAATAGATTCCCATGAGTATGAATTCAAATTAGAAACTGAGGGTAACCCTTTTTGGGGTGTTCATCCAGACTTTACACATGTTCTAAGATTTCCTAGGGGTCCTGAATTAGAAGATGAATCTAATGACTATGAATGGGGAGTCATTGCAAAGGAAGATGAACTTGTCACAAAAAAACATGTAGATTTTATTCACCAATATGCACCTAAACCCAACGTAAGTCTAGAGTGAAATAATGAACTTAACGAGTCTAATCAACCTATGGATGAAGTGGACTCCTACAATGACATTGAGCCTATTCACACATTGAATGTCTTAAGTTTTAATATCACCTTTGAGATTGAGCATTGGGTCAGTGCCAATGATGATAGATCCATATCCATAAACACTATCTCACAATCTTCCCCCACTTTGACTATCCAACATCCTGACCTTCTTGACTGAACTTCCATGAATCCAAGCCAAGGTATCTTTACTTTTTCAAATGACTATGCCCTTGCTTGCTAGCTCAATGCAGTTGAGCCTATGAGGACTTCCATCAGTGAACGGAGCATTAGCATGACAGAGTCAGACATCAAGTATCTTAGTCAAAAGAATAAAAATAAAAAGAAAAGGAGTTCTGAGGGTGAAAACCACTTTGTTGTAGTCTTAGAACCTACAAAAGTAAAAATAAAAGACATATCCAAAGGTGAAAACCTCTCTGAGGTGCCTAAGGATGAGATATTTGATGTTCTTTCAAGTCATTTATAAGATAGATCACCAGTTCTAATTGAGCCCACTCAATCTATCAAATTGGGTACAACAAAGGAACCACAATTGATACATGTAGCACAATCCTTATTAGAAGAAGAGAAGAAAAAATTTACTACATTCCTAATAGAGAAAAGATCAAATTTGCATGGAAATATTCAAATATGCTAGGGTTGGATCCTAATCTTATAATGCACCATTTATCTATAGCTCCAAATGTCAAACCTATTAAGCAAAAGTTAAGAAAGATGCATCTTCATGTTGCACTTTTGGTAAGAGTTAAATTAGAGAAGCTACTAAAAGCTGGATTCATCTATGTTATTGACTATGTTGAATGGATCTCTAATATTGTACCTATTTCAAAACCAAATAAATCTATCAGAGTATGCACAGACTTTAGAGATGTGAACAAAGCATGCCCTAAGGATGATTTTCCACTACCTAACATTGATATGATAGTGGACATGACTGCGGGTTTTGAGATGTATTCCTTAATGGATGGTTTCTCTGGATATAATCAAATAAAAATTGCTCCAGAGGATCAAGAGAAAGCTACTTTCACATGTACATGGGGTACTTTCTATTGGAATTTCATGCCATTTGGGCTTAAAAATGCCAGTGCTACATATCAGAGAGCTATGACATCTATTTTTCATGACATGATGCATAAGACTATGGAGAATTATGTTGATGATACTTTAGCAAAATTTATGATTAGAGTTGACCATCTAAATTACTTGAGCAAGATTCTAGACAGAATGGAAAAATTTAGTCTCCAACTAAATCCTAAGAAGTGTGCTTTTGGTGTTACTTCTGGAAAGCTCTTAGGATACATAGTTTTGAAGAAGAGCATTCAATTTGATCCAGCTAAAGTAAAAGCCATCATGGAGATGGAACCTCCCAAGAACATCAGCCAAATGAGAACATTACAAGGGAGAGTACAATCTATCAAAAGATTCATATCACAGCTTGCTGACATATCACAACCTTTTACAAAAACACTACATAAAGGTGTGACCTGTTCATGGAATGAGGAATGTGAATAGAAATTTAACCACATCAAGACATATCTATCAAATCCTCCTATTTTGATACCTCCTATACACAGGAAGCCATTGATCTTATATGTCTCCGCAATAGATACATCGCTGGGGGCATTGCTAGCGTAGCATGATGAGAATAAAAAGGAAAGAGCTATATACTATATCAGTAGAACTTTGGCTAAATATGAGAAAAACTATTCAATGATTGAGAAAGCTTATCTAGCTATGATCTTTGCATCACAAAAACTAAGACATTACATGTTAGCTCATACCACACATTTGGTAGCTAAGATTGATCCACTAAAGTACCTACTAAGCAAAACTGCCCTCACGGGTAGTTTAGCCAAATGGGTTATGATCTTAAGTGAATTTTACATTGAATATGTTGAAAGAAAAGCTATAAAAGGATAGGTAATTACTGATCAGTTGGCTGATGCACCCATGTTTGATGATAAACCAATGCAAATGGAATTCCCAGATTCCTCTATCATGAATCTTTCTTCTAGAGAATGACAGTTGTTCTTTGATGGCTCCTATACACAACATGGATCTAAAGTAGGCATATTGTTCATAACTCCTCAAGGATACTCAATACCCAAAGCATTCAAATTGAAGTTCCCTTGCACAAACAATATTGCTGAATATGAAGCCCTTCTTAATGGTATGAAAATAGCAATTGAGTGGAGAGTAACAGAACTACACATTCATGGAGACTCACAACTTGTTATCCATCAAGTCAATGATGTGTACCAAACTAAAGATGAAAAGCTCATTCCTTATATGAGAATGGTAGATGATCTAAAGAAGTATTTCATATTTATCACATTTGAGAAAATTCCTAGAAAAGAGAACAAGGCTGCAGATGTAATGGCAACGCTATCTACTCTATTACAGTAGCCTAAACATGAGCTACGCTATGAGTTCCTGGTGGAAGCACTATCTTATCCTACATATAATTCTCCCGAAACCCACATGATCTACACTATTATTGGTCATGACTCATCCAGATACAAAAACCTTTTTTCCTATCTCCAAGACCAAATCATTCCTAAAACATTCAATCGACATGAGAAATGATACCTTATCCAAAATGTCTCCCAATATGTCATCATTGGTAATGATCTATACAAACGAGGTCTAGATGGTACGCTACTTAGATGTTTAGAATGGGAAGAGTCTCAATGTGCATTAGAAGAAGTCCATGAAGGTATTTGTGGGTCGCATTCAAACAGTTTAACACTAGCTTGAAAACTTATTAGGGCTGGGTACTATTGGCCTGAAATGGAGAAAGAGTCTATCAAGTTTTCTAAGCACTATCAAAAGTGTCAAGTACATGGTAACCTAATTCATGGTCCAGGGAGGGATCTTATTCCCTTTACTACACAATGGCCTTTTCATCAATGGGCATTTGATCTTATAGGAGCCATACATCCTCACTCTTCTAATGGACATACCCATATAATAATAGCTACAGACTATTTTACAAAATGGGTAGAAGTGGTTCCCTTAACACAAGCAACTGCGAAACATATATCTATGTTCATCTTGAACTATATCATATGTAGATATGGGATCCCACATTCTATAATCACTGATAATGGTGGACAATTCAAGAATAGAGACTTAGATGATCTATGTGCCAAATTCAAGTTAACACAACATTGGTCATCTATATACTATCCTCAGGGAATCGACAAGCAGAGGCTTCTAATAAGAATCTATTGAAAATCTTGTGTGATATTGTTAATAAAATAAGAAGAGACTGGCATCTCATGATCAATCCAACTCTCTAGGCCTACAGAACAAGTATCAGAATGCCCACTAGGGCTACACCTTTCACTTTAGTTTATGGTCTAAAGCAGTACTACCTATTGAGGTTGTTATCCCATCACTAAGAATTAGAATACATGGTCTAGTAACTGATGAAGAATACAAATTGTCTAGGTTCCAAGAACTTGAACTACTAGATGAGCATAGACAAGCAGCGTATGATCATCTCAAAGTGTATGAGAAAAGAATGTCTAGAGGCTACAAAAACAAAGTCAGACACAGAGAATTTTATGTTGGCGATCTAGTCTTGAGAGAGAATCCCAAAAATCAATCACATAGAGAGCACAAGGGGAAGTTTGAACCCAACTAGCTGGGTCCCTTTGTTATCACTGCTACTTTTGGCTCTAGTGCCTATCAACTCTCAATGACTAAAGGAGAACAGCTCCGAGAACTGATCAACATTCTCCATCTGAAGAAATTCTATGCCTAAGCCATTCGATCTATGGTAAAATGTCCTAAAAAAATGAACATCTTGGTGAAAACCTAGCAATAGGCACCTTGATGATTCACAAAAATAAAATAAAATATCAAAAGTACAAAAAAATTGGAAAAATATATCCAAAATACAAAAAAAACAATGAGAAAAAGAAAAAGTTCCTTGGTGAAAACTTGGAAACAAGTGCCTTGGTAGCAAAAATAGAATCTCTACCAAGATGGTGAAAACCCAGCAAATGGGCACCACTTGTTCAAAATGCTCCATCTATCAATGTAATCTTGGTATTTCCCAACTTTCAGTCTTGCTTTAGTTTGTACATATCTCTCAGTTTTTAATAAGTCAGTTTGTACATCAATCAGCTTAAGCATCTATATCCTATCAATGCTTAACACTTGGGGGAAATCAACTGTCATATCCTATGGTCTCCAGTGTACTTTAGACATGTCATATCCAGTCAAAGTCCTTTGAAGCTTCATTCGAGTCAGTCAGTCAGTCTCCTCTCCAGAAAGGATTTTGCATCTACAACAACGCAATCAAACACAAACAAAAACAATCTATGCTTCATCATGCTTTTATCTCCTTGTATGCTTACTGATTCAAATTGAGATTTCTGCATATTGTGTCTCTTTGAGCTCTTTGATGATTTCCTTTACAGGATTTAGAGAGTGATGATTGGGGGCATAATATTTTCTTTATCTTCTACTTGTATGTGAAAATCTAACAACTTTGAAAATTCTGGATTGATATGGTGTCTGTCTGTAAGAGCCTCTATCTCGAATTGGATGGCCATGAGTATCTCGACTATTGATACCCAAAAAATTTGAAGAAGTTTGATCTAACTATTGTCTTTTTGAGTGATTTATTTCTCCTACTACGAAACGCAATCTTGCCTAAGGAGGTGAATGATAAAGGGTCACTACAGGTAATTCAAACTGGATTTAGAATGATCTCTTGACTGTTTGATGTGTTTGTAATGTAAGGCATATTTGGGTCATCACAACATCTATGTTTTGATGCTTATACAATTGCTATATCAAATGGACATGATATTCAAGTCATCCTGGCATTTGTGCCTTGGTGCTTATATCTAATTCAATATTCCAAAAATAAAATCAATATTCATATGTCCATGGTTGTCTAACCAATGGGTTTTGTATTGATTCTCGAGCATACAAATCGATATTCATATGTCTATGGTTTCCTAACTAGTGGGCATTGTATTGATTTATCTGGTTACCTAAAATTTAATGATGAAAATGACTAACACATTATCAGTGACTAGGTCCTAGGTCTTAGGTGGCATTTCATATTGCCTGTCTCTTTGCATTTTTTTTTGCATGTTTGCATGATCTCACAATGGCTAAATGAACTTCAATGCTTAAAAAATTCTTCAATTGCCTCTTCAAATCTAACAAGAGCTAAAACCTAACTCGAAGGTCTCTTCACAGAACCTCAAGTAGTTACCCTCTTGGGTTAAACATCCTTTCTGACATAAGACTAAGTACTTGTCTTCATCAACACTACAAAACATATCATGTGTATCATTGCATTTACATATCATAATCATCTATTGCATTATAATTCATCCATGTGCATAAGCATAAATCATACATACATCTTTCCATAATCAATTACATTTGCATAACATCCATACATATGAAAGAAATCATTGCATTGCATTAATCCATACATACATTCTACACTACTCATAGCATAAACATCACA